>CAMQQG010000108.1:0-26418 GCA_947034895.1 Rhytidiadelphus loreus
GTGACAGAACTCAAGAACGTCCAACGCGAACTCGGCCGCTTCCGCCTGCGGGTCATCGCGGCCGCGGGGCTGGTGCTCGCGGCGTTCGGGCTCCTCGCGTTCCGACTCGTCGTGTTGCAGGTGGTGCGGCACGACGACCTGCTCGCGCAGGCCGAGAACAACCGGATCTCGGTGGTGCCGATCGTGCCGAACCGGGGCCTGATCGTCGACCGCAACGGGGTCGTGCTGGCGAACAACTACTCGGCCTACACGCTCGAAATCACGCCGTCGCACATCGCCGACCTCGACGCGACCATCGACCGTCTGGCTGAAGTCATCGACGTGCAGCCGCGCGACAGGAAGCGCTTTCGGCGCCTGATGGACGAGAGCAAGAGCTTCGAATCGCTGCCGATCCGCACCAAGCTGACCGACGAGGAAGTGGCGCGCTTCACCGCGCAACGCTTCCGCTTTCCAGGCGTCGACATCAAGGCGCGGCTCTTTCGCAATTACCCGCTCGGCGAGGTCGGCAGCCACCTGATCGGCTACATCGGCCGCATCAACCAGAGCGAGAAGACCGCGATGGACGACTGGCCCGACGAGCAGCTCGACAACTACCGCGGCACCGACTACATCGGCAAGCTCGGCCTGGAGCAGAACTACGAGGCCGAACTGCACGGCACCACCGGGTTCGAGCAGATGGAGACCAGCGCCGGCGGTCGCGCAGTGCGGCGGCTGCGTTCGAGCCGTCCGACCCCCGGCAACACGCTGAAACTCTCCATCGACATCCGGCTGCAGGCGCTCGTCGAAGACATGTTCGGCGACCGGCGCGGCGCGCTCGTCGCGCTCGACCCGCGCAACGGCGAAGTGCTCGCCTTCGTCAGCAAGCCGAACTTCGACCCGAACCTGTTCGTCGACGGCATCGACAGCGACAACTGGAAGGCCCTCAACGAATCGCCCGACAAGCCGCTGCTCAACCGGGCGCTGCGCGGCACCTACCCGCCCGGCTCGACCTACAAGCCGCTCATGGCGCTGGCCGCGCTCGAACTCGGCAAGCGCACGCCGCAGCAGGGCATCGCCGACCCCGGCTACTTCTGGTTCGGCAACCACAAGTTCCGCGACGACAAGGAAGGCGGCCACGGCACCGTCGACATGCTGCGCTCGATCGTCGTCTCGTGCGACACCTACTACTACGGCCTGGCCACCGATCTCGGCGTCGACGCGATCCACGACTTCATGGCGCCGATCGGCTACGGCCAGTTGACCGGCATCGACCTGCAGGGCGAGGTGCGCGGCGTGCTGCCCTCGACCGAATGGAAGCGCCGTGCCTACAAGGGCCGGGAGCAGCAGAAGTGGTACTCCGGCGAGACCATCTCGCTCGGCATCGGCCAGGGCTACAACACGTTCACCGTGCTGCAGATGGCGCAGGCCGTGTCGACGGTCGCGGCCGGCGGCCAGCGCCACAAGCCGCACCTGGTGCAGCAGATCCACGATTTCGCGACCGGCACCGAGCGCCCCCTGCCGGGCACCGATCTGCCCCCGCTCGCCTGGTCGCCCGAGCACGTCGCCTTCATCCACCACGCCATGTACGGCGTGACGCAGGGCGAGGGCACGTCGTCGCGGGTGTTCGTCGGGGCGCCGTACCAGTCCGGCGGGAAGACCGGCACGGCGCAGGTGATCGAGATCAAGGCCAACGAGAAGTACCACGCGAGCCGCATCGACGAGCGCCACCGCGACCACGCGCTCTACTCGTCGTTCGCGCCGCTCGATGCGCCGCGGATCGCCATCGCGATGGTGGTCGAAAACTCGGGCCACGGGTCGGAGGCCGCGGCGCCGATCGCGCGCCGCGTGTTCGACTACGTGCTCGAGGGCCGCTACCCGAGCGAGGAAGACATCGCAGCGACCCGCGCCGGCACGTCGACGGTGCCGATCGGCACGCCGCGTGACATCCAGTCGGTGCCGTTGCCCGGGGCCGGTGTCAACGGATCGGAGATGGCGGCGCAGCCGCCTTCGACGACGGTGGCGACGGTGGCGACGGCCAAGGCAACGGACGTGGTGACGACAGGGCGGCCGGATTCGGTGCCGCCGACGGCGTCGCCCTCGTCGCCATCCCCGTCGAACACACCCGTCCGGCCTGCGCCACCGATCGCCAGCGAACCGACGACGTCGTGGCGCGCCGGCACGTCGCGCCCGATCGCGCGGCTGCACTGACCGCCGCCGCATGGCCTTGCCGATGCCCTCCTTGCGACCCTCGCCGGCACCCGCAGCCTACGGCGGCCCGTCGCTGTGGCGCCGGGTGCTGCCGCTCTTCACCGGCTTCGACCTGCCGCTGATGGCGGCCGTGCTCGCGCTCGCGGCGCTCGGGCTGGTCACGATGTACTCGGCCGGCCACGACGAGGGCAACCGCTTCCCCGACCACGTGCGCAACATGTTGCTCGCGGCCGGCGTGCTGTTCGTCGTCGCGCAGGTGCCGCCGCAGCGCTTCCTCGCGCTCGCCGTGCCGCTCTACGCCGCCGGGGTCGCGCTGCTCATCGCCACGGCGATCGCCGGCGTCACGAAGAAGGGGGCGACGCGGTGGCTGAACGTCGGCATGGTGGTGCAGCCCTCGGAGATCTTGAAGATCGCCATGCCGCTGATGCTCGGCTGGTGGTTCCAGCGGCGCGAGGGCCAGCTGCGGGCACTCGACTTCGTCGTCGCCTTCGCGCTGCTCGCGGTGCCGGTCGGGCTGATCGTCAAGCAACCCGACCTCGGCACCGCGATCCTGGTGCTGTCGGCCGGGGTCTACGTGATCTTCTTCGCCGGGCTGTCGTGGCGACTGATCGTGCCGGTCGGCGTGGTCGCCCTGTGCATCGTGACGGCGGTGATCTGGTCGCAGGACCGCATCTGCCAGCCGGAGATCAAGTGGCCGCTGATGCGCGACTACCAGAAGAACCGCATCTGCACCTTGCTCGACCCGACGACCGACCCGCTCGGCAAAGGCTTCCACACCATCCAGGGCATGATCGCGATCGGCTCCGGCGGCGTCGACGGCAAGGGCTTCATGAAGGGCACGCAGACGCACCTGGAGTTCATCCCCGAACGCACCACCGACTTCGTCTTCGCCGCGTTCTGTGAAGAGTTCGGGCTCATCGGCTGCGCCGCGCTGATGAGCGGGTTCTTGTTCCTGATCCTGCGCGGCCTGGTCATCGCCTCGTGGGCGCCGACGCTGTTCACGCGGCTCGTCGCCGGCGCGATCACGCTGAGCTTCTTCACCTACGCCTTCGTCAACATGGGCATGGTGAGCGGTATCCTGCCGGTGGTGGGCGTGCCATTGCCGTTCATCAGCTACGGCGGCACCTCGATGATCACGCTCGGGCTCGGGCTCGGCATCCTGATGTCGATCGCCAAGAGCCGCCGTCTGGTTTGAGCGTGACGACCGGAAGCGGTCTGTCCATCCCCCAAAAGAGCTGTACGTCCATCCAGTGACGACGGTAGAATGAGGCATCGCCAGGAGAACCGAATGGACGCACCCGTCAAAGCCTTCAACACCGAAAAAGCCAAGGCCCTGCAAGCCGCGCTCGCCCAGATCGAGAAGCAGTACGGCAAGGGCACGATCATGCGGCTGGGTGAAGGCGAGGTGATCGACGACATCGAAGTCGTCTCCACCGGCTCGCTCGGGTTGGACGTGGCGCTCGGCGTGGGCGGCCTGCCGCGCGGCCGCGTGGTCGAGATCTACGGCCCCGAGTCCAGCGGCAAGACCACGCTCACGCTGCAGGTCATCGCCGAGATGCAAAAGCTCGGCGGCACCTGCGCCTTCATCGACGCCGAGCACGCGCTCGACGTGCAGTACGCGCAAAAGCTCGGCGTGAACCTGCAGGAACTGCTCATCAGCCAACCCGACACCGGCGAACAGGCGCTCGAGATCGTCGATGCGCTGGTGCGGTCGGCGTCGGTCGATCTGGTCGTCATCGACTCGGTGGCCGCGCTCACGCCGAAAGCCGAAATCGAAGGCGAAATGGGTGACAGCCTTCCAGGCCTGCAGGCCCGCCTGATGAGCCAGGCGCTGCGCAAGCTCACCGGCAGCATCAAGAAGACCAACACCATGGTCATCTTCATCAACCAGATCCGCATGAAGATCGGCGTGATGTTCGGCAGCCCCGAGACCACCACCGGCGGCAACGCGCTCAAGTTCTACGCCTCGGTGCGGCTCGACATCCGCCGCATCGGCAGCATCAAGCGTGGCGACGAAGTCATCGGCAACGAGACCAAGGTCAAGGTCGTCAAGAACAAGGTGTCGCCGCCGTTCAAGCAGGCCGAGTTCGACATCCTCTACGGCGAAGGCATCAGCCGTGAAGGCGAGATCATCGACATGGGCGTGGAAGCCAAGGTGCTCGAAAAGAGCGGCGCCTGGTATGCCTACAACGGCGAAAAGATCGGCCAGGGCAAGGACAACTCGCGCGAATTCCTGCGCGAGAACCCGGAGCTGGCCGTCGAGATCGAGAACAAGGTGCGGCTGGCGTTGGGCATTCCGTTGTTGCCGGGGGCTGAGGTGCCGAGCGACATCGTCTAAACACCTGAAGCGGGCTGGCGTCGCCGCACCGTTCTGAGCCGTGCCGGGCACCAAGCCGCCACTCTCGCTGAAGGCGCAGGGGCTGCGCTGGGTGTCGCAGCGCGAGCACAGCACGGTGGAGCTGCGCAGCAAGCTGTTGCAGGCGGCGCGTCGGTCGGGGTTGACGTCCACGTTGGCGCAGCCGTCGGATCGGGATGTCGAGGCGAGCGGCAGCGACCGAGCCGCGGCGCTGCAGGCCGAGGTCGACGCGGTCATCGACTGGTTGCACGGCCACGACTTTCTGAGCGATGCGCGCTTCGTCGAAAGCCGCCTGCATGCGCGGGCGTCGGGGCGCGGCGTGTTGCGCATCCGCCGGGAACTCGCCGACCACGGGCTCGACTTGGCCGATACCCAGGCGGCCGACCTGCGTCAGACCGAATTCGAGCGCGCCGCCGCCTTGCGCCAACGGCGTTTCGGTGACGATCCGGCCGCCACGCCGGCCGAGCAGGCCCGCCAATATCGGTTCCTGATGCGGCGGGGCTTCGCTGGCGAGGTGGTGTCCAAAGTGTTGCGTGCCTCGAAACGCAGCGTCTGACAATCGCCCACGCGCCGTCAATTCCCGGGATCGCTCCCACACGCCGGTGCTACATTGCCGCGCATGAAAGTCCACGAGTACCAGGCCAAGGAACTGCTGCAGCGTTACGGCGTTCCGGTGCCGAAGGGCTACGCCGCGTTCAGCGTGCGCGAGGCGTTCGAGGCGGCGCAAAAGCTCGGTGGTCCGCTCTGGGTGGTCAAGGCGCAGATCCATGCCGGTGGCCGCGGCAAGGGCGGCGGCGTGCAACTGGCACGCACGCCACTAGAGGTCGAGTCGTTGGCCGGCCAGTTGCTCGGCATGCAACTCGTCACGCAGCAGACCGGGCCGGCCGGCCAGCGCGTGCGCCGGCTGTTGGTCGAAGAGGGCGCCTCGATCGCGCATGAATACTACGTGGCCGTGTTGACCGACCGTGCGGCCCAGCGGGTGGCCTTGATCGCGTCGAGCGAAGGCGGCATGGACATCGAGGCGGTGGCGCACGAGCGGCCCGACCAGATCGCCACCCTGCTGATCGACACGAGCATCGGCTACGACCCGGCTGCCGGCCGGGAGCTGGCGGCCAGGATCGGCATGCCGGTGGCCGTGCAAGACCAGGCGGCCGACCTGTTCGGCAAGCTCTACGCCTGCTATATCGACACCGACGCGTCGCTGGTCGAAGTGAACCCCCTCGTCCTCGACAGCCACGACGCCCTGATCGCGCTCGACGCCAAATTCGATTTCGACGCCAACGCGCTGTTCCGCCAACCCGACATCGCCGCCCTGCGCGACCTCGACGAAGAAGACCCGGCCGAAGTCGCCGCCGGCAAGTTCGACCTCGCCTACATCCAGCTCGACGGCAACATCGGCTGCCTCGTCAACGGCGCCGGGCTCGCCATGGCGACCATGGACACGATCAAGCTGTTCGGTGGCGAGCCGGCCAATTTTCTCGACGTGGGCGGCGGCGCGACGGCCGAAAAGGTCACCGAGGCGTTCAAGATCATGCTCGGCAATCCGAAGGTCGAAGGCATCCTGGTCAACATCTTCGGCGGCATCATGCGCTGCGACACGATCGCCACCGGCATCATCGCCGCCTGCAACGCGGTGGCGCTCGACGTGCCGCTGGTCGTGCGGATGAAGGGCACCAACGAGGACATCGGCAAGCAAATGCTGGCGCAAAGCGGATTGCCTGTCATCAGCGCCGACTCGATGGCCGAGGCGGCACAGCAGGTGCTCGCTGCCGTCGGCGGCAGCCGGCAGGTGCCGACGTCTACGGCGGTCGATGTTGCAGGCTGAACGCCGCCGCCTTGCCTCACACGCGCACCGCACCGCACCGCTCAGCCATCCATGACGACCACCGGACCCATGCACGCTCACCTTTTCACGGCGACACGCGGCGTCGCCGCCGTGCTCGCCACCAGCGTCGTTCTCCTCGCGCCGCTGTCGGCACAAGCCGCACCGACGCCTGCGCCGTCGTCCGCCGCCGTCAGCGCGTCGCAAGCCGACGATGCGACACCGAAGGCCGAAGACGCCGGCATGTGGATCGGCACGGCCGCCGTCATCTGCCTTGCCCAGGACGGCACGCTCGCCACGACCCCCTTTGGCCGCCAACTCACCGAAAGCCCGGCCTACACCGCCTGGCACAAGGATCAGCGGCCGGCGGTGCTGCAATGCTTCGCGGGAGCGCACCTGCTGTCCTCGGCGCTCTGCAAGGACATCTTCGCCCAGGACCCCCACCAAGCGTCGGAGGACCGCAACCGTGCCCTCTTCGACCAGCACGCGTCCAGCATCGCGCACTTGGCGAAAATGGACGACTGCGTTTCCCGATGAAGCCATCCGCGGCCCGCCAGTCGACGCGGAAAGCCGGCCGAGCGCCGGGCCGCCATCGTCCGGAGGCCGATGGCCTTCGTGCCGTCCAGGTCCGAACCGTCGGACATGGCGCCGCGCCACTCAGCGCCGAGCCGGCCGGCGTTCCCGTGGGGGACCGGCGGACGTGTTTGTCGGCCGAGGGGCCAACATGAGTATCTTGATCGACCGCCACACCCGCGTCGTCACGCAGGGCATCACCGGCAAGACCGGCCAGTTCCACACCCGCATGTGCCGCGACTACGGCGCGGGGCGCGAGTGCTTCGTCGCCGGCGTGAACCCGAAGCGGGCCGGCGAGCAGTTCGAGGGCATTCCCATCCACGCGTCGGTGGCCGAGGCCGCGGCCGCCACCGGCGCCAACGTCAGCGTGGTCTATGTGCCGCCCGCCTCGGCAGCGGCGGCGATCTGGGAAGCGGTGGAGGCGGAGCTCGACCTCGTCATCTGCATCACCGAGGGCATCCCCGTGCGCGACATGCTGCTGCTGAGGAACCGCATGCAGGCCCGTGTCGCTGCTGGGAACAAGGACACCTTGCTGCTCGGCCCGAACTGCCCGGGCCTGATCACGCCCGACGAGATCAAGATCGGCATCATGCCCGGGCACATCCACCGCAAGGGCCGGCCCGGCGCGAGCGTCGGTGTGGTGTCGCGCTCGGGCACGCTGACCTACGAAGCGGTGGCGCAGTTGAGCGAGCTCGGCATCGGCCAGTCGACCGCAGTGGGCATCGGCGGCGACCCGATCAACGGGCTCAAGCACATCGACATCATGCGGCGCTTCAACGACGATCCCGGCACCGACGCGGTCATCATGATCGGCGAAATCGGCGGCCCCGACGAGGCGGAGGCAGCCCGCTGGTGCAAGCAGCACATGACCAAGCCGATCGTCGGCTTTATCGCCGGCGTCACGGCGCCGGCCGGCAAGCGCATGGGCCATGCGGGCGCCCTCATCTCCGGCGGGGCCGACACCGCCGAGGCGAAGCTGGCGGTGATGGAGGCGTGCGGTTTCACCGTCACGCGCGATCCGTCGGAACTCGGCCGGCTGATGCGCGCGCTGATCTGACGCAGCCGGGCTGAGCCTAGCGTTCGACTCGCGGCAGTGCACGTTACACGCGCTGCAGCGATCGAAAGACCGGCCTCATCGGTGGATGCCTTCGGTCGCCCGCGCGCTACCGTCGCGGGACCTGCAAGGACCCGACCGATGTTGCCTCGTATCGCACCGACACTCACATGGCCGCCGCGACGCCATTGGATCGTCGTGTGCGTCGCGCTCGGCGTGGTCGCGCTGCTGACCAGCATGCCCGAGCGCGATCCCACTGTCGCGCCGTCGCCGCCGGCAGCCACCCTGCCGACACCTCCCGCCACCCTGGCTGCGCAGCCGCAGACCTCGGCGATGTCCGCCGGGCTGGCGACGGCAGCGACCGCCTCACCCCCGTCGCCGACAGTCGCGTCGTCGATCTCGACCCCGCCGACCGCGGCCGTGCCCTTGCGCCGGCCCACGCCGTCGACGCCGACGCCGACAACGTCGGAAGCCGCCACACCCACGTCGCTGCTCTGGGTCGCCTCGTCGTGGCTGACCGCGCTCATCGTGTTGATGGCCGCCGCCGTGGCCTACCTCTGGACGGTGCTGCCGACGCTCGCGCCGCGCCGCGCCGTGGCCGCGACCGGCGGCGCGTGCGCCGTGCTGGCGCTCGCCGGGTGGGCGCTGTCCGCCTGGGCCGATGCCGGTGCGGCCGGCGCGGCGATGGCGGCGCTGCTCGTCGCGCTGCCCGTCTTGACGCTGGCAAGCGGGCATGGCGGCTACGCACTCGCCAGCGCCCGCCGGGCGGCGTTGGCGACGGCGCCCGCCGGCGCGCGGCGCGAGTCGACCACCGCCGTCCCGTTGCCGCTGCCGGTCCCGCTTGCCGACGCCGCGCCCGTGGTCCACGTGCCGCCGCCCGACCGCACGCTCTTCGGCAACTTCCGCATCGAGGGCGACCTGGGGCGCGGCGCGATGGGCGTGGTCTACCTCGGCCGCCATCAGCGCACCGGCCAGCGCGTCGCATTGAAGACGCTGTCGATCGCGCCCGACGACGACGTCGACCTGCACGAGGCCAAGCGCCGGTTCCTGCGCGAGGCGGCGCTGGCGACACGGCTGCGCCACCCGGACATCATCGCGATCGTCGGCTCTGGCGAGGAGCACGGCCAGGCCTACATCGCGATGGAATACGTCGAGGGCCACGATCTTTGCCGCCACACGCGCGCCGACGCACTGCTGCCGCTGCCGGTGTTGATCGACGCCATGGCGCGCGTCGCCGAAGCACTCGCCCACGCCCACGGCCAAGGCGTGGTCCACCGCGACATCAAGCCGTCCAACCTGATGTGGAACCCGGTGACGCGGCAGGTGAAGGTCGCCGATTTCGGCGTCGCCCGGGTCGCCGACGGCAGCCGAACCAGCACCGGCGTGCTCATCGGCACCCCGACCTACCTCGCACCGGAGCAGCTCGCCGGCCGCAAGGTGGACCACCGCACCGACCTCTACGCGCTCGGCGTGACCCTGTTCCAGCTCGTCACCGGCCAGGCGCCGATGCGCGCCGAGTCGATGGCGCGCCTGATGTACGCCATCGCGAACCTCCCCGCGCCCGACGTGCGCCGGTTGCGCCCCGACGCGCCGCCTGCGCTCGCCGCCATCGTCGCCAAACTGCTGCAGAAACAACCAGACGACCGCTATGCCGACGGCCGCGCGCTCGCGGCGGACCTGCGCGCGGTGCTCGTCGCCGGGCCTGCCCCCAGCGACACCCGGACCACGATCGGAGCGCCGGCATTGGCGACGACAGGGCACAATTCCGCTCTCTGACAGCCAGCGTTCCGGCTGTCTCGCGCTCCCTCCCGTTTTCATGAAACAGCTCGCGCCGACGCCGGCACTGCACATCGAGTTCGCCAGCTTCACCGACACCGGTCGCCTGCGCACGAACAACGAGGACGCGGTGGCCGTGGACGACGAGGCGCGGCTCATCGTGCTGGCCGACGGCATGGGCGGCTACAACGCCGGCGAGGTCGCCAGCGGCATGGCCACGCAGTTCATCCGCGGCGAACTCGGCCGCTGGCTGACCGAAGCCTCCGACAACGCGAGCGACGCCGACGTGCGCCGCGCCATGGACATCTGCGTCGACAACGCCAACCGCGCCATCTTCAACGCGGCCAATGCCACGCCGCAATACGCCGGCATGGGCACCACGCTCGTCCTCGGCGTGTTCCGCGGGAGCCGGCTGCTGCTCGGCCACGTCGGCGACTCGCGCGGCTACCGGCTGCGCGCCGGCCGCCTGCAGCAGATCACGCGCGACCACTCGTTGCTGCAGGAGCAGATCGACGCCGGCCTCATCACCGTCGAACAGGCGGCGTTCTCGGTCAACAAGAACCTGGTGACCCGCGCCGTCGGCGTGGAGGACACTGTCTTGCTCGAAACCCATCTGCACGATCTGCTCGCTGGTGACGTGATCGTGCTCTGCTCCGACGGCCTCTCCGACATGCTCGACGATGCCGCCATCGAGCAGGTTCTGCTCGGCAGCGAGCGCCTCGCCGACGCTGGCGAAGCGCTCGTCGTCGCGGCCAACGACGCCGGTGGCAAGGACAATATTTCGGTGATACTGGCCGGCGTGCGCGGCAGCGCCGAGCCGGCGCGGTCGTGGTGGCCGTTCCGCAAGTCGGCGAGCCTCTAGAAAGCGAGAGCCTGGAACCCATGGGCAAACTGGTCGTGTCGCTCGACGGCGTGGTGATCAAGGAAGTGCAGATCACCAAAGACAAGACCACGCTCGGTCGGCGCCCGTACAACGACATCGTCATCGAGAACCTCGCGGTCAGCGGCGAACACGCCGTGCTGCAGATGGTCGGCGCCGACGTCTTCATCGAGGACTTGAACAGCACCAACGGCACCTACATCAACGGCAAGGCCGTGAAGAAGCAGCTGCTCGTCAACGACGACGTGGTCGAGATCGGCAAGTACAAGATCCGCTATCGCGTGAGCGAAGGCGCGGATTACGAGCGGACGATGGTGTTCCGTCCCGAAGCCACCGGCTTCTCGGCGACGAACAGCGCGCCGCTCGATCAGATCCCGCCGGCTCGTCCCGGGGTTGGCTCGCCTGTCGTGCAAGGCGCCGCGGCGACCGGGGCGTCGCCCAGTGTCGGCTACGGTTCGGTGTCCGGTTTCGGCAACCTCGGCACGGCGGTGCCCCCCGGCAGCATCAAGGTGCTGAACGGCGCGGCAGCTGGTCGGCAGGTGGCGTTGACCAAGGTCGTGACCACCGTCGGCAAGCCCGGCGTGCAGGTCGCATCGATCACGCGGCGGCCGGGTGGGTATGTGCTCGCCCATGTGGAAGGGGCGCTGCGGCCGTCGGTGAATGGCAATCCGGTGGTCGGCGAGACGGTGAGCTTGAAGAACGGCGATCTGATCGAGTTGGCTGGGACGCAGATGCAGTTCGTGCAGTAGCGCTCCTCGCCTAACAGGCTGCTGAAATACCTCTCACCCGCCGCCGTTCTGGCACGTCAAGTGCATCGCCTGACGCACTGAATCGGAGGCATTGAGGATGCGTGGTCCTGACACTTTCACCGAGAGTCTGTTCAGCATCAAGAAGCTCGACGACTTCGTGCCGGTGGCGCATCCGCTGCGAGCGATCCGGGCAATGACCAACGACGCGCTGGCGGAGTTGGAGGACGTCTTTGCAGGCATGTACGCCGATTCAGCCAAGGGCGGTCGCCCGAGCATCGCGCCGCAAAAGCTGCTGCGCGCGATGCTGTTGCAGGTGCTGTACTCGGTGCGCTCGGAGCGCATGCTGATGGAGCAGGTGCAATACAACTTGCTCTTTCGCTGGTTCATCGGCTTGTCGATGGACGACAGCGTCTGGGTGCCGACGGTATTCAGCAAGAACCGAGAGCGCCTGATCGAGCACGACGCGGTGGTGGCGTTCTTCAACGCCGTGGTGACCCAGGCCGAGCAACGTGAGTGGCTCTCCAAGGAGCACTTCAGCGTCGACGGCACGCTGATCCAGGCCTGGGCGAGCCACAAGAGCTTCGTTCGCAAGGACGCAGATGCCGGGGGTGGAGATGCCAAGGATGGCGACGACGACAAGGGCGGCGACGGTGACAAGGGGGCGGCTGCAGGAGCGGACTTCCGCGGCCAGCCGCGCAGTAATGCCACGCACGCGTCGACCACCGATCCCGACAGCCGGCTCTACCGCAAAGGCAAGACCGCCAGCGAGCTGCGCTTCATGGGCCATACGCTGATGGACAACCGCCACGGCCTGATCGTCAACGCGACGGTCACCCGAGCCGACGGCTACGCGGAGCGCGAAGCGGCCAAGGCGATGATCCGCGACGCAACGCAAATCGACCCCGAGGCCAAGATCACGCTCGGTGCGGACAAGGGCTACGACGCGGCGGAGTTCATTGCCGATCTGGACGACCTCCACGTCGCACCGCACGTGGCACAAAACACATCCGGCCGCCGCTCGGCGGTGCCCGATGAGGTAGCGCAGACCGAGGGCTACAGCATCTCGCTGCAGTGCAGGAAGCGCATCGAGCAGGGCTTTGGCTGGACCAAGACGATCGGCTCGATCCGGCAAGTGATGGTGCGCGGCCTCGCGAAGGTCGAGTTGCAGATGCTGGCAACGACACTCAGAAACCACTTCTGGCGCCAATCGCTCATTCACAGCCCGAAAACCACTAACCATCAGCGATCACCGGCTCGAACGCGGCGCCGACGGTCGGGTACTTCAGCAGCCTGTTAGGTCGAGTGACGTTTTCTGTCACCTTCTCGCGGGATGCGCGGAGGATGGACTTGAGAAGCGACGGTTTGTGGCGTTCCGGCCTGATGGATGTCCCCATAACGGACTAAGCCGCATGGCACGCTGGCTGCAATCATGGCTTGCATCCAAACCGCTCCAGGAGAGCCCGCATGAACCGTACGATGAAACGCGCCCAGCAGGGCTTTACCTTGATCGAATTGATGATCGTGGTGGCGATTATTGGTATTTTGGCGGCGGTGGCGTTGCCGGCTTATCAAAATTATATTAAGCGAGCTGCTTATACAGAGGTCGTTTCGGCGATGGAGCCATATAAAGTCGCAATTGCCGAATGCTTTAATACAACGAACGATTTGACGCAGTGCCGTACGGCAAATTCGAATGGCATCCCCTCTGCGACGACATATACATCGGGTTTGCTTGCGAGTATTCAAGTGAACTCTACAGCAACTGCTATTGATACCGTAACGCAGGCGGCGGTTTACAAAGGAGTTGCTGCAAGTCACACATGCAAACTTACGCCCACCCCTGATGGCCAGCGGCTAACTTGGCTCTATAGCGGCCTTTGTGTAAGCGACGGGTATGTGAAAGCAAGCTGATTTATAAGCAAAAGTGGCCCGCTTCGGCGGGCCTTTTTTATGCATAAAAATAAAAAGGTATTGTTTATCGGAATGTTTTTTTTGGCGTTATCACCGACGCTGATTAACTTTGCCACGGGGCCGCTACCTGGTTTCTATAATCAAGCACTCGCATTAATTTTCTGGGCTGTTGTCATAAACTGTCTGGGCGCCGTGGTGACGAGCAGAATATCGCTATCGGCAGTTATAATAATATTATTTTCATTAGTATTTGAGTGCTTATATTCAGCCACTGCACACCATTTGCCTATCGGGCTTGCCTGTCCTGGTGTTGTGTTTGCAATTACGGCGGCATTTGTATATGCGATCGGCAGTACAGTTCTAATTAACTCACATACAACTGTTGCCACATCGTTTTTGCTGTCAGTTTTTGCTGTATCAATATTTAACATATTGCCCGCACTCGTGCAGGCTTTTTTCCCCAATCTTGTAGATGGACTGATTGTGGCGACAGCATGGAGCTCGGACCGAATCAGCGGGAACATACGCCAACCTAATCTACTTGCGACAATGTGCGCGCTCGGTATCGTGGCAACTGGCTCGATACAAAGCCTACTAAATTTGAGAACAGCTACCGCCTTCGTTGCAGTCTCTATGCTGTCACTTACTCTCGCCCTCACCGGTTCGCGCGTGGGCTTTGTCGAGTTAATGTTAGTCGCACTTGTCGGAATCAGCCAGCCATCGCTAAAACCATCCGTACGTCGGCTCATGGTGATTGCGCCGGTTTTGGCATTCACTTTCTGGGAGGGACTTCGGGTCTGGTCGCATTTAAGCGGAGAACTACATGCACGGCCGCAAGAAGTCGCGAGTGGCCGCTATGTCATGTGGATGCAATGTTTGCAGTTGATCGCAATGCATCCCTGGCTAGGGGTCGGCTTCGGCAATTTCAACTTCGCTTGGACGCTTACGCCATTTGACCGCAATAACCCCGAAACTTTCGATCACGCTCATAACCTGATCCTGCAGTGGGCGGTCGAATTCGGGATTCCGGTGGCTGTACTGCTGGTTGGGCTACTCGCGTGGTCTCTTTGGCGCTGCGTGCGCCTCGCTCGTTTAGCGTCAGGCGAAGACGCTGTCATACGTCGTTTCTGCCTGCTGATGGTCGGGCTAGTACTTTTGCACAGCATGACGGAATACCCGCTATGGTATACATATTTCCTGCTGCCAACGGTATTTGCTTGGGGTATTGCCGCGTCGCCACTTGCAGAATCTGCCAACCGCATGGATGCGCCGGTCTCTGCAAACGCAAAGCCAACGACGAATTGGCTCGGTCTCTGCGGCCTGTTAATGGCGCTCGGTGCGTCGTTCTCCGTTTATGACTATCAAAAAATCGTAACTATCTGGCATCCGTATGACGACACGCCAATTGCGCAACGCGTCGCCGAAGGCCGCAAATCCATTCTTTACGGCTATCTTGCTGACCGCTTGGCGGGGACGCTCGCTGTCAACGGCACGCGCACACTAGAGCCGTACAAAACTGCGACGCGCCAGTTGCTCGATATGCGCCTGCTCATCGCCTGGTCACTTGCCATGCGAGAAACCGGCCACCTCGATAAGGCGCGCTATCTTGCCCAGCGCGTCAAGGATTTCAACGATCCGGTGTCGAAGCAGTTCTTCCACAAGTGCAATGAGCCCGGCGGCGCAGGCGAACGCCCCTGGCAGTGCACGCCGCCGACTGGACACTACACCTACGAAGACTTTCTATAAGGAGCCGTTCCAGACGGTCATGCGGCCAGTGGCGCAAGCCGGCTGCGTCCAGGCCCATCGTCGTCGGCACCGTCGAGCCGCAGACGTGCGCAGTTCCAGGAGCAAAACGCACCGGCTGGGCTGCAGGATGAGACACACTTTTAAAGTCCGACCATGACCCGCACACTCCTCCGCGCCAAACTCCATCGCGCCACCGTCACCGACGCCGACCTGCATTACGAAGGCTCCTGCGCCATCGACGAAGATTTGCTCGACGCCGCCGGCATGATCCCGTACGAGCGCATCGAGCTCTACAACGTCAACAACGGCGAGCGCTTCGCGACCTACATCATCAAAGCGCCGCGCGGCTCGCGGGAGGTGTCGCTCAACGGCGCTGCGGCGCGCAAGGCGCATGTGGGCGACATACTGATCATCTGCACGTACTCGCCGATGTCGGACGATGAGGCAGCCGGCTTCGAGCCGACGGTTGTACTGCTGGGGGAGCGCAACGCGCTTCGTTGACGAGGCAGGTCGTCGCCGGGTCATTCATGCCACGACATGTGGAACGTTGCAAATCAGATGTAGATCAGCGCGACCTGTGTGGCGTCGTCATCCACGAGGCGTTTCGGTTTGATGCGTGATGTTTGATGCGTTAACATTGATCTGGAGATCGACGATGCGCACCACACTCACTCTCGACGACGACGTGTTGACGATCGCCAAGGCGATGGCGGCTCGAGAAGGGACGAGCGTGGGTGCTGTGGTGTCCAAGCTGGCTCGCGCAGCGTTGCAGCCACGGACGGCCCCTTTGGACGTTCGCAACGGGGTGCCGCTGCTTCCGCGTCGATCGGGTTCGGTGCCCGTCACGATGGAGTTCGTGAACCAGCTTCGTGACGAAGCGGAGTGATGACGCCTTCCTTCCTGCCCGATGTGAATGTGCTCATCGCGCTGGTCGATCCGAATCACGTTCACCACGATGCCGCCCATGACTGGTTCGGCTCGATCGGAGCGGCCACTTGGGCCACATGCCCGTTGACCGAAAACGGCCTGGTGCGGATCGTGGGTCATCCGCGATATGCCAACGGTCCGGGCACGCCGGGGCCGGTGGTCGACATGCTGCGATCGCTGTGCGAGCACGCGCAGCACGTGTTCTGGCCGGACGACGTCAGTTGGCGGGACACGGCGCGTTTCGATCATGGGCGCCTGCTTCAGTCAGAACAAGTGACTGACAGCTATCTTCTCGGACTGGCTTGCCTGCACGGTGCCCGCCTCGTGACTTTCGATCGGAAATTGGTCACTGCCGCGGTGAAGCATGGTTCGACGGCGCTGCACGTGCTGTGAGTGACGACGTCGTGGTCGGTGTCCTCCTGCCTCGGAGGTGCCGGGTCAGTGACAATGGAGCGCAACAGTTCTGCCGCTCCGTCCCGCACCCATGGCCTTGTCCGATCCAGCCGTTTTTCACGACGCCAGGCCCGTCTCTCCGCACGACGCCCATCCGGACAATGATCGTCATCTGCTGACCGCGCTGGCCTGCTGGGCAATCGCCCTGCCGATGCTCATCGCCTACAACGTGCCGCCCTCGGCCACGTTCCTCAACCAGGCGGCGTCGTTCATCGGCTGGGGGGCGCTGATCGCGTGGCTGGGTTGGCAGCTGCCGCCGGCCATGCGCTGGCCCGCCGTGCGATGGCCGGGCGGACTGGCGTCGTTGACGGCGGCATTCGTGCTGCTCGTGCTGGCGGCGGCGGTGAGTTGGGGGTGGCGGGCGCTGCCGGGTGGGTTGGCCCTCTCGCCAATCGGCGGGTTGCTCGCTGCGCTGTTCGTCACGCTGGCGGGGGCCTCGATCGGGCAGCACGACCGGCTCGTGCCGGTGTTCGTGGCGGTGTGCTGGGCACTCGTCGCCGCGTGCGCCGTGAGCTCAGTCGTCGGCCTGCTGCAGGTGTTCGCACCGCAGTGGACGGATGGCAACTGGATCGCCGGCGCCGCGTTCGAAGGCCGTGCCAGCGGCAACCTGCGCCAGCCCAATCACCTCAGCAGTCTGATGCTGTGGGGCCTGATCGCTGTCGCATGGCTGCTCGAAGCACGGCAGCTCACGGTGCGCAACGCGACGGCGATCGCGGCGCTTTTCATGTGGGTGCTGGTGCTCAGCGCCTCGCGCACCGGGGCGCTCGGCGTGCTGCTGCTGTGCGGTTGGGGTCTGTTCGACCGGCATCGCCCGCGCGCCGTGCGGCTCGGGCTGTTCCTCGCGCCGGTGGCGTACGCGGCGTTCTGGCTCGCGATGGCGCTCTGGGCGCATGAGAGCCACCAGGTGTTCGGCAGCGAGGTGCGGCTGACGCAGGACGGCGACATTTCCAGTTCGCGCTTTCGCATCTGGTCGGACACGCTGTCGCTGATCGCCCAGCACCCGTGGACGGGCGTCGGCTTCGGCAACTTCAACTTCGCCTGGTCGCTGACGCCGTTCCCGCACCGGCCGGTCGCTTTCTTCGACCACACGCACAACCTGCCGCTGCAGTTCGCGGTCGAGATGGGCATTCCGATGGCGGTGCTGCTGCTCGGGCTGCTCGGGCATGCGCTTTGGGCTGCCTGGCGGTCGGGTGCGCCGGACGAGGTCGCTGCCGCAGTCTCGCCGCTGGCGGTCACGCCGACCGCTGCGTCGGTGCGCCGCGCCGCCTTCATGGTCGTGTTGATGATGGCGCTGCACAGCCAGCTCGAGTACCCGCTCTGGTACGCGTATTTTCTGCTGCCGACCGCGTTCGCGTTCGGCCTGTGCCTCGGTCGCCCGGCCGATGTGCAAGCGCCTGTCGCCACGACCGACTGGGCCGACCGGCGGCTGCCAATGCGCTACGCCGGTGCCGCGTTGACGGTGCTCGGTGCCCTCTCGGTGATGGACTACGAGCGGGTCGTCGTCATCTTCGGTGGCGGCGACGACCGGCCGCTGGCTGCGCGCATCGCCAGCGGCGAGCACAGCTGGCTGTTCGACCACCACGCCCATTACGCCGCAGTGACCACCGCGGAGCAGCCATCGAGTGAAATGAAGTCGTTCCCCGTCGTCACCCACTACCTGCTCGACACGCGACTCATGATGGCCTGGGCGCGGGCCTACCATGAGCAGGGCGATGACGAGCGGGCGCGGTACATCGCCCAACGGCTGCGGGAGTTTCACAACGCCGACTCGAAGCCGTTTTTCGAGCCCTGCGACGATCCGGCCATCGATCAGGGGGCGTTGCCGTTCCAGTGCACGCCGCCGACTGGCAAGCTGGACTATCGGGATTTCGAGTAGCGGTCGTCAGGTCGGCGGGAACCAGTCTGCGGTTTGGACTTGCAGCGCGGTGTAAGGGCACGCTTCGGGCAAAGAGGCGATGTCGAGGCCGGTTTCACGCTGGAACATCACGACAGCGTGCGAGTAGGCGTGGCGGACCGCATCGTCGGCGGTCGGTCTCAATGACGGCATGTCGACCAGCAGCTGCTCGACCTGTTTGCGTTGCTCCCGCAACGTGCGCTTCCAAGACGCTGACCTGAGTCCTTCTTGGTCCTTCCACTTCAGCAAGTGCATCAACACCAACGCCAACCGACTCACCAGCTCCCGCTTTTCACTGCGTCCCAACGATTCGATCTCGTCGGCCAGATTGTCCAAATCCAGTTGGGCGAAGTCACCGCGCCGGAGCCGCTCTCCCTGTTCTTGCGTCCAGGCGTGATAGTCAGCCTCGTACAAGGTCCTGTCGGATGGCACGACAGGTTCGGTCATCACGCCCATGAAAGCACCTCCTGACGACGATCTTCGCGCAGCCCGCTCATTCGGGCAATCCACCCAAAAGGGCCACCGTCCACTCGCCCGACTTCCCGCCCCGCTTTTCCACCACGCAGATCCCCTCCATCACCATCCCCCGGTCGACGGCCTTGACCATGTCGTAGACCGTCAACAGCCCGATCTGCACCGCGGTCAGCGCTTCCATCTCGACACCCGTGCGGCCGAGTGTTTCCACCTGCGCGGTGCAGATCACGCTGTCCGCCGACGCGTCCAGCACGAAGTCCACCGTGACGCGGGTCAGCGGCAGCGGGTGGCAGAGCGGCACCAGGTCGGCGGTGCGTTTGGCGGCCTGGATCGCCGCGATGCGGGCGGTGCCGAGCACGTCGCCCTTCTTCGCAGTGCCGTCGGCAATGATCGCCAGCGTGGCTGCGTGCATGCGGATGCGCCCGGTCGCACGGGCGACGCGGTGGGTTTCGGCCTTGGCCGACACGTCGACCATGTGCGCCTGGCCCGACGCGTCGAAATGCGTCAGGCCGGGGCGAGGTGGCGTCGTCGAAGTGGAGTCGGTCATCGCTGTTCCGGCAAATCTTTACCGCGGCGGCACGTCGGCGGGCCGGGTCGGCACCGCAAGTGGCACGTCGATTTGGCATGATGCCGAATGCCCCGCTGAACTCTGTTGCATTCGGCCGCTCTGACCGCCATGGTGCCATCGTTCCCGTCCGACCCACTGCCCGCCCGCTCGGGTTCGCGCCCGCGACCGCCGCGGCTGGCGGCGCTCGCCTGTGCGCTGGTCTACGCGTTGCCCTTGGCCGCACCGTTCGCGCAGGCGCAGCCGGCGCCGCAGCCGATCACCGAGGCGCCTTACAAGGTGCAATTGCCGGCCCTCGGCGATTCGGCGTCTGACGATCTCAGCCTCGGCAACGAACGCAAGCTCGGTGTGGAGGTGATGCGCGAGATCCGCGTCGACCCGGACTACCTCGACGACCCGGTGCTGCTCGAATACCTGCAGGAGGTATGGCAGCCGCTGGTTGCGGCGGCGCGCTCGCGGGGCGAAATCACCGCCGACATCGACACCCGCTTCGCCTGGGAGCCGTTTCTCGTGCGGGATCCGGAGGTGAACGCGTTCGCGCTGCCGGGCGGGTACGTTGGCGTCAACCTCGGGCTGATCGCGATGACGACGAGCAGCGACGAGCTGGCGTCGGTGCTGGCGCACGAGATGTCGCACGTCACGCAGCGGCACATCGCACGCACCTTCGCCAACAGCCGCACGCAGGGCCTGATCGGCACCGCGGCGATGATCCTCGGCGTGCTGGCCGCCAGCCGCTCGGTGAGCCGCAACGGCGATGCGGCGAACGCCGTCATCACCGGTGGCCAGGCGGCGGCGATCCAGGGCCAGCTCAATTTTTCGCGCGACATGGAGCGCGAGGCCGACCGCGTCGGCTTCGGCGTGCTGACCACGGCCGGCTACGCGCCGGGCGGCATGTCGGCGATGTTCGAGAAGCTCGACCATGCGTCGCGCCTCAACGATTTCGGCGGCTTCCCGTACCTGCGCACCCACCCGATGACCACCGAGCGCATCGGCGAGGCCCGCGCCCGCATGGGCACCGCGCCGACGCGTCTGTACGGGCCGATCGGCCTGCTCGAGCACGCCACCGCGCAGGCGAGGGCACGCGTGCTCATGGATGCGCGCGTGAGTGCGCTGCGCCGGTGGCAGGCGCTCGATGCGCCACCGCCCGACGCAGGTGCGACGTATGCGGCGCGTGCCGAGAATCTGTCCAACGATTACGCCAGTGCCCTCGCTTCGACGCTGCTGCGCGACTGGTCGCGTGCCGACACCGCCCTGGCGCATGCCTTCGAGGCGAGCCGCGGCGGGCCGCGGAACGACGATGCGCGGGCCGAGCGTGCGGTGCGCCTGCTCCAGGCGGAGTCGTCGATCGCCCGCGGCGACCTCCGGGCGGCGACGGCGGCGCTGGCGCCGTACGCTGCCGACGGATCGCGTGCGGTGATGCTCTATGGCGCGCAGGCAGCGCTCCGGTCTCCCAACGACACGGCCGCCATGACCCGCTCGGCGGACGCATTGCAGACCTGGGTCGCGGTGCACGCGGAGGATGCCGACGCCTGGACCGACCTCGGCGCCTTGTGGAGCCGGCTCGGGCAGAACCTGCGGTCGGTGCGCGCCGAAGCCGAGTCGCGCGTCGCGCTCGGCGATCTCCGGGGTGCGGCGGACCGGCTGCGCGCCGGTCAGCGCATGGCGCAGGCCACCCAGGGCAGCGACTTCATCGAGGCCTCGGTCATCGATTCGCGGCTGCGCGAGATCGAGGGCGAACGCAAGCGGATCGCGACGGAGAACAAGCGCCCGGGGTGAGCCTTCGTCAGCGGACGGTGGGCGTGCGAAAGCGCTGCATCGCCACGTCGATCACCATGCCGCACAAGCTGTAGACCAGCGAGCCGAGCAACGCCGCGCCGAAGCCGTCCACGTGGAAGCCTTCGAGCACGCCGGCCGCAGCGTCGAACAGCGCGGCGTTGATGACGAACAGGAAGAGGCCGAGCGTGAGCACGGTCACCGGCAGTGTCAGCAGCACGAGCAGCGGCCGCAGCAGCGTGTTGAAGAGGCCGAGGACCAGCGCGGCGATCAGGGCGGCGCCGAAACTGCTGAGCGCGACACCCGGGCACAGATTGGCGACGAACAACAGTGCGGCGGCGTGGAGGAACCAGCGGATCAGAATCGTCACGCGAAGAGCATAGCAAGCGAGGCGCTGGTCAGCGTCTGCGCACGTGTCGAAGCACATTCCGGCTGTCTGCGGTCTACAGCGTTGTCCTCGCAAAACTCCTTCTCAAGCCCGTGGTCAGGCATTACCATTCCGGCTCACTGGCGATGCCGCCCAACGTCACACTGTCCCACGACTGAAAGAGAGCCCCGAATGGCAACTGCGACCAAAGCCCCGACGAAAAAGGTGGCCGCGACCAACACTGCGCCGGCCAAGAAGGCAGCTGCGACAACCACGCCGGCCAAGAAGGCGGCCGTGAAGACCGCTGCGGCCAAAAAGGCCCCGGCGAAGACCGCTCCGGCCAAAAAACGCGCCCCGAACGCCGCCTTCATGAAGGCCATGACGCCGAGTGCCGAACTCGCCGCCGTCATCGGCGCCACCCCGGTCCCGCGCACCGAGGTGACCAAGAAGGTCTGGGACTACATCAAGGCGCACAAGCTGCAGGACGACGCCAAGCGCACCATGATCAATGCCGACGAGAAGCTCAAGTCGATCTTCAAGAAGGCGCAGGTGTCGATGTTCGAGATGACCAAGCTCATCAACGCCCACCTGAAGTAAGCGTTTTTCGCGAACGACGAAGCCGGCCGAGTGCCGGCTTTTTCACGTCTGCCCGCGCACCGCACCGCCGTTCATCGGCTGGCGGATACCGTGGGCAGGGACCGGCGGGGCAGACGCGGCTCGCCCAGGACGAGGGCCCAGTAGCGGATCGGTGCGCCGTCGGCGTCATCACCGATCGCGCAGCCCGACGCCGGCGTCGATCAGCGACGGCGCCATCACGTTGGCGCAGTGTGGCGCACTCGCCATCCAGCGCGCCAGGGCGGTCGCCAGCGTGGTCGGGCCTGCGGCGAGGTTTTCCGCGGCGTGCGCCGGCGTGTACGTCACGGATTGCAGCCGGCTGCCGAGGTCGGCGCCGTCGATCTGGTGCGACAGTTCACGTCGCCTGGCGACCGCGGCAGCCTGCGCTTCAGCCAGGCGGGCGAGGCGGTCATCCCAATGCAGTGGTCCGGCCGCCCCGAAGCGGCCGGTGGCACCGCAATCGACGTCGTGGGCGCGCCGTGCGTTGAGCTCGGCGAGCAGCGCTTGGGTTTCCGGCAGATCGGCACAGGCGTGCAGCACGACCGGATCGGCCTTTTGCGCCTCGGCATCGCGACTCGTCGACGCACCGGTCGTTGCCACCACCACCGCCGCCGCCGCGACGACCCGCCAGCCACAGGCACGGCGTGCCGACGGCGGTGGTCGGCGGGTGCATGTGGCGCGAGGCGACGGCATCGACATGCGGTGTTGTCGGCCACCGGCGGCGCAACTTCAGTCAACTGCTTCTGAATGCCCGCGATCGTGTGAACCATCACGCGCCGGGCGTCGACCTTCGGAAACACCCGGTTTCAAGTGCCTTCAGCGAACGTACATTCCAGCCCAAGGACACGCCGACAGTCAAAAAGCGACGCCGTCCGCCACCTTTCCCGAAGACGATCATGCGCGAAACCACCTTTCTGCCACGCTGGTTGGCACTCTCCGTCACCCTGACCGGCCTGGTCGCGGCATTCGCCCCCCTGCCGGCAGCCGCTGCACGTGCCAATGCACTGCCGCGGGCGGACACGGTCGCCGCCTGTACCTGGAACAAGCCGGGCAGCGACCCGTTCATGGGCGACGTCGTCGCCGCGGTCGACCGCTACAAGGACATTCCCGCGCCGGTGCGCGAGCGCCTCAAGCAGCGCATGGCCGCCCGCCAGTACGACGACATTGCCGAAATCAGCCGTGACCGCATCGAAGGCCGCTCCCACTACGCCCCGGCGATCACCGACATGCACTTCGGCACGGGCCGCATCTGCAAGACGGTGACGCGCGATGCCTGGACGGCCGACATGCGCGAACGCGGCCTCGTCTACTGCGAGAGCGGCGAGTGCCTCATCGTGCCGACCGTGTGCCGCAACGTGAGCCGGATCGTCCGGGACTCGGAATCGCCGGCCATGGCCGAGGGACCGCTGCTGTTCGACCCGCCGGGCGCAGGCGTGTCGCCGGCCGCCGTCGGCGACCCCGATGGGCGCGCCATGCCGCTCGGTATGACCGCCGACGCAGCGCCGGTGTTCGCGCCGCAGGACGAGCAGGCTTACCCCCAGAACATCGGGTTCCCCAGCATCCCATCGTTCGGTAGCCCGATCATCGTCGCCGGCCTCCCTGACCCGACGACCAACGTCCCACCGACGGTGCCGCCGTCAGTGCCGCCGTCGGTCCCACCACCCGTTCTCGGCGCGGTGCCGGAGCCGTCGAGTGTCGCTTTGCTGGTGTTCGGCGGTGCGCTGGTCGCCGTCGCGTCGCGGCGGCGCGCCGTCAGGCCGCGAGCAGCGGCTTGAGATACCGCCCGGTGTAGCTCGCCGGGTCGGCCGCGACCGTCTCCGGCGTGCCGGAGACGAGCACACGACCGCCGCCGGCGCCGCCTTCCGGGCCCATGTCGATCACCCAGTCGGCGGTCTTGATCACGTCGAGGTTGTGCTCGATCACGACGATGGTGTTGCCGGCGTCGCGCAGCTGGTGGAGCACGCGCAGCAGCAGGTCGATGTCGGCGAAGTGCAGGCCGGTGGTCGGCTCGTCGAGGATGTAGAGCGTGCGGCCGGTGTCGCGCTTGCTGAGTTCGAGCGCCAGCTTGACCCGCTGCGCTTCGCCGCCCGAGAGCGTCGTCGCGCTCTGCCCGAGGCGCACGTAGCCGAGGCCCACGTCGAGCAGCGTCTGCAGCTTGCGGGCGATGTTGGGCACCGCCGAGAAGTAGGCGTGCGCGTCCTCCACCGTCAGGCCGAGGACTTCGGTGATGTTCTTGCCCTTGTAGAGCACCTCCAGCGTCTCGCGGTTGTAGCGGCGGCCGTGGCAGACGTCGCACGAGACGTACACATCGGGCAGGAAGTGCATCTCGACGCGGGTCACGCCGTCGCCCTGGCAGGCCTCGCAGCGGCCGCCGGCGATGTTGAAGCTGAAGCGGCCGGCGTTGTAGCCGCGCTCGCGCGCCATCGTCATCTCGGCGAACAGCTCGCGGATGGGCGTGAAGAGGCCGGTGTAGGTGGCCGGGTTGCTGCGCGGCGTGCGGCCGATGGGGCTCTGGTCGACGTTGATCACCTTGTCGAACGCGCCGATGCCCTCGACCGTGTCGTGCGGCGCCGCGTCGATGTGGCTGTGGTTGAGCTTGCGGGCGACGGCGGCATAGAGCGTGTCGTTGACGAGCGTCGACTTGCCCGAGCCGGAGACACCGGTGACGCAGGTCAGCAGGCCGACCGGAATGTCCACCGTCACGCCGGTCAGGTTGTTGCCGCGGGCGTTGACGATGCGCAGCACGCCGGACTCGGTGTCGGTCGGCTGCGAACGCAAGCGGCGCTTCGGTACGGCGATGCGCAGCGCACGCGAGAGATAGCGCCCGGTGAGCGAGTCGGGGTTGGCCGCGACCTCGTCGGCCGTGCCCTCGGCCATGACGCGGCCGCCGTGCACGCCGGCGCCCGGGCCCATGTCGACGACGTGGTCGGCAGCGCGGATCGCGTCTTCGTCGTGCTCGACCACGATCACGCTGTTGCCGATGTCGCGCAGGTGGCGCAGGGTGCTGATCAGCCGGTCGTTGTCGCGCTGGTGCAGGCCGATGCTGGGCTCGTCGAGCACGTACATCACGCCGGTGAGGCCGGAGCCGATCTGCGAAGCCAGCCGAATGCGCTGCGCCTCGCCGCCGGACAGCGTCTCGGCGCTGCGGTCGAGGCTCAGGTAGTTGAGGCCGACGTCGTTGAGGAAGGTGAGCCGTGAGCGGATCTCGCGCACCACCTGCACGGCGATCTCGGCCCGCGCCCCGTGCAACTTCAGCGAGGTGAAGTAGGCGAGGCAGTCGCGCAGCGTGGCGTGCTCGACGGCGTAGATCGGCTGACCCGGCGTGCCGTCGTCGCTCTGCAGAAACACGTGCCGCGCTTCGCGCCGCAGCCGGGCCCCGCCGCAATCAGGGCACGGCTGCACGCTCTGATAGCGGGCAAGCTCCTCGCGCACTGCCGGCAGCGTGCTCTCGGCATGGCGCCGCGCCAGGGTGGGCAGGATGCCGTCGAACGGGTGGTCGCGCTTGATGCTTTTGGTGCGCGGCTTGCCGTCGCGGCCGATGCTTTCGGCGGTGTAGGTGAAGGTGATCGCCTCGTCGCCGGAGCCGTGCAACAGCACTTGACGCGCCGCAGCGGGCAACGCCTCGAACGGCGTCTCCAGGTCGATGCCGAGGTGCACCGCCACGGCTTCGAGCAGCGAGAAATTGGCACTGTTGCGCCGGTCCCAGCCCTTCACTGCGCCGCTCGCCAGGCTGAGCGATGGAAATGCGACCACGCGCACTGCATCGAACACCGTCACGTGCCCCAGCCCGTCGCACACCGGGCAGGCGCCGACCGGCGAGTTGAACGAGAAGAGGCGCGGCTCGAGCTCGCCGAGCGAATAGTCGCAGGCCGGGCACGAGAACTTGCTCGAATGCAGGTGCTCCGCGCCGGTGTCCATCTCGAGCGCCAGCGCCCGCCCGTCGGCAATGCGCAGCGCCGCCTCGAAGCTCTCCGCGAGCCGCTGCTGCAGGTCGGCGGTGCCGGGAGCAGGCACCTTGACGCGGTCGACGACGACGTCGATGTCGTGCTTCTCGTTCTTTTTCAACGCAGGCAGATCGGCCGCTTCGCAAGTGATGCCGTCGACCCGGAAACGCACATAGCCGAGCCCCTGCATCTCGGCGAACAGGTCGGCGAATTCGCCCTTGCGGTTGCGCACCACGGGCGCCAGCACCATCAACCGCGTGCCCGGTGCCAGGGCGAGCGCGGCGTCGACCATCTGGCTCACGCTCTGCGCCTCCAGCGCGAGGTGGTGGTTCGGACAGAACGGCGTGCCGGC
>CAMQQG010000109.1:0-41084 GCA_947034895.1 Rhytidiadelphus loreus
ATAGAGAAGCGTTTAAAAGTTTTATATTTAAAAATTCAGATAAGTTTTTTATCTATTTGGATGATGTAAAGACTGCAATAAAATGTTTTCCTGAAATGCATCAATTACTTAAGCAGAAATCTTTAGGGGAAGTTCATACAACAGTTCATCGTTATAACGCAGAAGTTAAAGCTATGCGTGTTAATAAGATGCCTGGCATTGAATGTACATTTTCTAATTTTTTAAAAATAGATTTGAATGAGTTAGTAAAAGTTGTTACAAATAAAGCTGTAATGGAGTTAAATGATAATAAGGAATCTATATTAGCAAGTTTTCCTCTTTTTTCTAAGAGTCTAGAGAGTAGATTAGAAGAATTTAAATCCTTAATGCAAAAGAGGGCTGAAGCCCAATTTTTGTTAAACCACATTTCCATGGCTTCAAATGATAGTAAGGTCGGCTTAAATTTTGATGTTATTAAAAAAATAAGTTCACATTTAAATACATGCGATATTAGAAATTTACTAAAGGCATCTTTAATGTCGGCTCAAAATCAACCTAAGGTAGCGATAAGCAATAACTATAAAATAAAACAAATGAATGGCCCTTCCAATTAGGGGGCAAATTAATCGCTAAAGAGTTAAAGTTTTATGTGCTTACCTGCCCCCAAATGTGGGACAGACCAACTATTGTTAGCCATATAACTTTTTCCAATTTGCTTTCTGTTCTTTATAAGAAGCATCTTTTTCTGCTTTTTGCCACTTGCTATAAAATATATTAGCGCTAATAGCTTTAGACGCTTCTCCAGTACCTTTAGGCAATAATTTTTTATCTAAAGTGCCATATTTACGTCCACCATGATAATTTGCATACCGCCTTGCACGAGTAAATCCCATTTGTAAAAATTTACGTGCAAGATCAGCACCAACAAACTCTTTATTTTTTAGATAGTATTTAAAAAGTTTAAATAAAGCGACACTACTTTTTTTCGCTTCTTGGGGCGTCTTAAAATGCCAAAAAGGTAACAGTTCACTTTTGTAAGGCTCGCAGATTAATACGCCTTGTTCCCCTTTACCAACACGATATAGCTCCGGATGCTTGCGATAATCAGTATCTTTTTTCCAAGGATAACGGCTTCTATCAAAATTTAAATAGCTGGGTGTCATTCTACGCGGTGACATATCCTGATCCCTTAAATTGTACTAGTTCCGACTTAATAGTATGCAGAGCTTGAAAAAGCGAGTTTCCGGTTTTGATAGAAGTGCAAAAACTTTGATTCAAAACATAAAAATAGAGGGGACTCTCAGGTCACATAGTACTGATAAAATTATTAAACATAGGGTCTCCCCCAAGAGAGAAGCCGAATTACCGCTTGAGAGTTAAAGTTTTATGTGCTTGATCTTGCCCCCTAATGTGGGAAAGACCTGTCTTAAGCTGCGTTTGATCTATTGATTGGCTGACGACTTTCTGGCTCCCCGAGCAGGACTCGAACCTGCGACCCAATGATTAACAGTCGAATGCTCTACCGACTGAGCTATCGGGGAATTACATGCTGAAAGGCCGCTTATATTAATCGGTTGCGAGCCAGTGGGTCAAGCGCTAATTTGTACTCTTTATGTTAGAATTTTTTGACGAGGTTTTGGTTCAATTTTCAATCCTCTTGGTATAAAAAAGGTCTAGGTTCTTGCTAGAAACCCTAGAATCGCTTAGAATGCGAACGGTTTTGAACCATTGGTAAATAGACTTCTTTCTAAACTGAGTGTGGAACCCCGTTTGGAAAGAGGTCTTCGTGTGTTTTTGGAGATTTTAAGATATGTACGCAGTTATTTCCACAGGTGGGAAGCAATATAAAGTTGCACCAGGCGAGCTGATTAAGCTTGAAAAATTGTCCGCTGAGGTTGGAGAAACCGTTGAGTTTCCTGTCCTTTTAGTTGCGGGTGAAGCAGCGGATGTAAGAGTAGGTACGCCCTATTTGGCTGATGCAAAAGTGACTGCATCGGTGGTCGAACATGGTCGCCATGATAAGATTAAAATCATTAAATTTCGTCGCCGTAAGCATCATCGCAAGCAGATGGGTCACCGGCAGCATTATACTGCAGTTAAAATTGCAGAAATTTTATAGGGGTTTGTCCTAATGGCACACAAAAAAGCAGGCGGTAGTACCCGCAACGGTCGTGATTCCGAGTCTAAACGCTTAGGCGTCAAGATTTTTGGCGGTCAGCACGTCAACGCTGGTAATATTATTATCCGTCAACGCGGCACGCGTTATAACCCAGGTCCTAATGTAGGTATAGGTAAAGATCACACGTTATTTGCGTTAACTGAAGGCTTTGTTAAGTTTATGCGTAAAGGGCCTAAATTACGCCAATATGTTTCTGTTTTACCAGTGATAACTGAAGCTGAAGAACAAGCAAGCTAAGCGTAAATCACTAATTAATGACCCCGCTTGACGGGGTTTTTTTATATGAAATTTCTTGATGAAGTAGAGATTCTAGTTGAAGCTGGCAAAGGTGGCGCAGGTTGCGTTAGCTTTCGTCGGGAAAAATTTATCCCTTTAGGTGGCCCAAATGGCGGTGACGGCGGCGATGGTGGCAGTGTCTATCTGAAAGCCGCGCCCAATTTAAATACCTTGATTGATTTTCACTATAATCGGCTTTATAAAGCTAAAAAAGGTGAGAACGGCAAGGGCAGTGATTGCGCCGGAAAGAAGGGCGAGGATTTGATCCTAGAAGTGCCCATCGGAACGCAAATATTTGATGCGGATACCGAAGAATTTATTGGTGATTTGACACAGTCTGCGCAGGAGCAACGCGTTGCTCAGGGCGGCTGGCATGGTCTAGGAAATGCACGCTTTAAGAGCAGCACTAACCGTAGCCCGCGCCAATTTACGCCCGGCCAAGTAGGGGAAAGTCGTCGTTTGAAGCTTTCTCTCAAACTATTGGCAGATGTAGGGTTAGTGGGTTTGCCGAATGCAGGAAAATCGAGTCTGATTCGTGCAGTATCTGCTGCTACGCCCAAAGTTGCGGATTATCCTTTCACAACGCTACAGCCTCATTTAGGGGTAGTACGTTTGGAATATGCGCGCAGCTTTGTTATTGCGGACATTCCGGGTCTTATTACGGGTGCTGCAGAAGGTGCCGGCTTGGGAATTCGTTTTTTAAAACATTTGGAACGTACGCGTTTACTTTTACATGTCGTTGATGTTTGTCCTGCCGACGGAAGTGATCCCTTAGCTAATATTGCCACCATAGAAGAAGAACTCGAGAAATATAGTCCTGAATTAGCGGCTAAACCGCGATGGTTTGTGCTAAACAAAACGGATTTACTCACAACGCCCGAATTAGAAGATGCTTATCGACGTTTAAAAGATAAGCTTTCCTCGAAAGATAGACCCTTGTTTGAAATTTCAGCTCTGCAGCGTGTGGGGACTAAAACATTATGTTATGCTCTGATGGATTTCTTAGAACAAGCTGATTAATTCTGACATAGATCGTTAAATAAGCCTATTCTATCTCGTTTTACTGATTAATAGGCTGTTTAGGCTGATTAACACGTTGTTTTAAATTTTTTCCCATTTTAAAATGAAGTCGATATTTTTCAGGGGCTAAGAAATGTTGGCCTGTTGCTGGATTAAAGGCAGAGCGCGCTGCATTATAATGCGAAGCAAAGCTCCCAAAACCACGAATTTCGACACGCCGACTTTGTTGTAACGCTTGTTCTAGCGTTTTGATAAGTTGTTCAACACTTCGTTTAACCACTGAAGTTGAGAGTTGAGGAAATTTTTTTATGAGTTGGTTAATGAGTTCTGGTTTAAGCATGGTTATAATTCGTCCTAAGATAAGTCTGATTAAGCCAAAAAAATGATCCGAATACAACTACGTTATCTACCGAATTTAATTACTTGTATCCGTTTTATACTGATAGGCCCTATTTTATGGGCGTTACTTAATAAACATTTCCTTTTCGCCTTTTATTTATTTTTAATTGCCGGTTTAAGTGATGGTTTGGACGGCTTATTAGCACGTCTTTTTGGCTGGACGACGAATTTAGGTGCGCTATTGGATCCACTCGCAGATAAATTATTATTGATGGGGAGCTTTATTGTTCTGGCTTATCTTGAACAAATCCCATTATGGTTAACGGGTTTAGTCATCGGACGTGATATTTGGATTATGGGCGGGGCGCTTGTTTATCGCTGTTGGGTTGGCCCTTTAAACTATAAGCCAGTATGGATTAGTAAATTAAATACTTTTTTGCAATTGATCTTAGTAACATTATTAATTATTAAGTTAGCTTTTTTTACATTATCTGATAGTGTTATTTGGTATGTCATTGAAGCGGTGTTTGTGACGACATTACTTAGCTTTGTTCAATATACCTGGGTTTGGGCAAGACACGCCGTTTCTTATGTAAAATTTGGTGCAAAAAATCCAAAGCGAGAGTTATCATAAGCGGAGAGTTATCATAGTTATGACAACGCAACTCATTCTTCCTATTCAACCGCCGGATGCGAATACCTTTGAAAATTTTTATGCTAGCGGTAATAACGACGTTTTATTACAGTGTTTAAAAAATTTTTCTTTAAAGCTCGGTGAGCCGTATATTTATATTTGGGGAAATCCAGCGGTAGGGTGTACACATTTACTACACGCTTGCTGTCACGCTGCTCAAAACCAAGGGTTTTCCGTGGCATATTTGCCGTTGCGTACTCTAAAAAAAACTGGTAGCCCCGAAGTTTTTCATGGTTTAGAAGCGGTGGATATGGTTTGTGTGGATGAACTTGAAAGTATCGCGGATGACAAGTTTTGGCAAGAAGCGTTGTTCCATTTTTATAATCGTTTGCAGGAGCAAATGCACTATTTATTAGTTGCCGCAAAAAAGATTCCTAAAGGTTTGGGTTTTGGGTTGCAAGATTTAGTCTCGCGTTTAGAGAGTGGTATTTTATTACAGGTGCGTGAATTGAATGACACCGAAAGACTATTAGCGCTACAACAGCGTGCGCGTTTAAGGGGTTTAGAATTTTCTGACGAGGTGGGTCAGTTTTTGTTGTTACGTCTTCCTCGTCAATCTAATCTGCTTTTTTCTGCGTTAGAACAATTAGATAAAGCTACGCTCAGTTTGCAACGAAAGTTAACAATTCCTTTAGTAAAAACCATTTTAGCGCTTTGATGCTTGCTAAAATTAATTAGCACACAATTTTAATGAAAGCGTTGCCATTCTTTTACCTAAAGCTTTACACAATCTTTTTTCCTCATCGCTAATCGGATTTTTACTATCTTTGCCTGCCATGTGAGTAGGTCCATACGGCGTTCCGCCAGTTTGTGTGGTTGATAAATCTGCTTCGGTATAAGGCACGCCTACAACGATCATGCCTAAATGAATTAATGGCAACATCATGCTGATTAATGTTGTTTCTTGTCCGCCATGTAAGCTGGAAGTCGATGAAAAAAAACCGGCTGGTTTATTAACCAATGCCCCTGAAAACCATAAACCACTTAAACTATCCACAAAATGTTTTAAAGGTGCGGCCATATTTCCAAAACGTGTCGGACTACCTAAAATTAAGCCACTGCAATCGCGCACATCTTCAATGCTGGCATACGGAGGACCTTCGTTAGGAATATCCGGCGAGCTGGCTTCGCAAACCGTAGAAACATTCGGCACCGTTCTTATTCGCACTTTAATACCACTGACTTCTTCAACACCACGTGCAATTTGTTGCGCCATCTTGGCAACAGCACCGTAGCGGCTGTAATAGAGGATGAGTACATAAGGCATCATTGGCTCCTTTGAGTTAACTAAGCAAAAAATAAAATGTATTTTTTTAAAAGATAACTGTAACAATATATATTGTCTTAGGATAGATAGAAGCAACGCTATCCTGAGATTGATGTTTATTAATGAGAAAAGTAATTAGATGCTATTTCTTCTGTAATCTTTAATGTTTCCTTCATTAGCTGCTTGTTCTTTCCAACTAGTAAATAATTCTGGATTATTAATGAGAAAAACGCGGTGGGTTTTGAATTGGATTTGTAATAGAGTATGATGAATTAGCGGCGGCATTCTCCTTATTATTGTCAATTTTAGCGCTATTGTTTGAAATTAGCTCTACTATTTTGGCATCTTTTTTTTCATGGGCGAGATCCAGTGCTGTATATCCATTGGCGTCAATAGCATATACATTGATACCCCTGTATGTAAGGAGTGCTATGGTGTCATAATCTTGTTGTTCGCAAGCGATATGGAGTGGTGTGCGTCCAAGGTTATCAGTGATATCCATTTTAGCGCCATAGGCTAAAAGTAAAGTGATCATTTCAAAATCTTTTTTCCAACATGCTGTTTGTAATGGCTTAATGTTTCTTTCATTAGCAAGATTAACATTAGCCCTATTTTTTAAAAGTATTTTTACCGTGGCATAATCTTTATTATTGCAGGCTATACTGAGTGGTGTGCGTCCACCGTTATCAGCGACATCCATTTTGGCGCCATTTGCTAAAAGTAAAGTGACCGTTTGAAAATCTTTGTTCCAGCATGCTCTGTGTAATGGCGTAATGTTTTTTACATTAGCAATATTAGCATCAGCCCCATTTTCTAAAAGCATTTTTACCATGGCATAATCTTTATTTTCGCAGGCTAAAGAGAGTGGTGTGAATCCCGCGGGGCCACGGACATTAATGTTCGCGCCCTCAGCTAAAAGTTGCGCCATGTTGACATAATCATTTTTATAAAATGCTTCGAGAAGCTTTATGTCTTTATCCTTTTTAAAGTTTTGAGCGGGTTGTGTTTCTCCAAACATAGTTGGAGAAAAGTTTTTTGAAAAATCTTTCATTATTTCTATTTGCCTTCTTTAATTATTGTTTTAATTTATAAAAATAAAAACATGTCGTATTTAATATCAATATAATTAATTGAATATCAAAAATATAGTATAATTAATAAAAAAACAAGTAATAATTTTTATTATTAAATATAATATCTCATCTGAAATTTTTTTTAAAATTAAAAATTAATCGCCTAAAAATACTTAATACAGTGGAGTGAAAAAACTTGCACCACCACCTAAGGCATTAATAATTAATTTATTTGAACCTCTAAATAATCCAGGCCCTAAAAGTTGATTATTGAAGCTGAGAATACAGCCCACTAAGTAAAGTGGAGCGTTATTATCATGAATAAGATTAAATGTGGGTTGTTGAATAAAAGGCTGTGCAATGTAATTTAAATCAGAATTTTGTAATGTCTTTTGAAAAACTATTGGCGATGTTTCTTTGCCAATAAGCATGCCTTCGCCTTTTCCGCTATCAAATTTTTTTAAAACCCATGCGTTTGAATTAATGTATGCGGCTGATTTAATTTTTTCATTGATTAAATAAGTGGGGATTATATATTCTTGCAAACGCTGTATTTCTTTAGCGGACATATAATCAGACATGATGTTTTTGTCGCTCAATACGGTAAGCAACCTTTTATCATGTACGATAAAGATGGTTCGTAAATCATTAAAATAATGATTTTGGCATAGTTTGTTTAATAAGTTTGGCGATAGATTTAATAGTTCTTCTTGATGTAAGTTAAGAATGAGCTGTAGCTGTTCTTGTTGCTCCTGAATCATCATCGACACGCTATGAATTTTTGTGTGTTGTAAAAAACTATTTTTTAATAAATAAACTTCCGTACTTTTCTCTTTATCTAGCAGAATATGAATAGATTGTTCTTCGTCGAAAAATTTTTGCATTGCTGCAGTGCAATTGATTGATTGTTTACTAAGGTTAGGGTAGCTGTTGGCATAATGTGAAACCATTGCTTCATAGAGATATTCCGTAAAAATAAAAATATTCGTTGGAAACCGCGCATTGATTTCGCATATTTTTAGGTTGTAATCACTATCGAATAGGAAATCGGGGCGAATCGCACCTAGTTGATAGGTTTTGTTTTGGCATTTAGCTAAGCATTGCATTGCTTTCTCGGGTAACGAGAGGATGTTTTGCAGTACGGGATTTTTAAAAAAGTCAGTGACAAGGAGGGTGATGGCTTTCGTTAATAGGGTATGTGCCTCTTTGATCTGAGATACCAATGACGGGTTGAGTAACAGGGGATAAGGATTAAAGTCATAGGCGTCAAACGCAGTGGCGGGGTAACTCTTTTTATTTAATCGCGCGGACAAATTATTTTTATCTTTTTTAAATTGTAAAGCATCAATTAAAGGATGGGGTAAGTATTGTTTTATAGGCATAGATTTAGCTAATTTTTTAAAAAAAATCGAATCCGTTTTAAGTATCTATAGTTATCCTTAATGGCTGTTCTTGCGTGCAGATATTTTTTGTTATTTAACAAAAGAATTTGATTTTTTTCTAAAGATAAAACACGAACCTGTTGGGTTGAATAAGCTAAACTTTCAAATTCATGTAGCGCTGTTTTTTGTTGTAAGCTTAATTTTTGTAGATCGATGATTTCTCTTCGATACCGTAAATTTAAATCTTTATCAATGATAGGCGCGGTTATGCTGGAGATACCTTTGTAAAATTCGGTAGGTACTCTAATCGTAACGGGATGATTTTGTAATGTTGTTAAACTTTTTTGGGATAGGCGATGTATTAGATCCTGTTGCGGTACGATTAAGTTTTTACCGCCACCATATTGATCTGAATTTATGACATACAAGCCAAAATAATCAGGAACTATTTTTTCGTAAGAGCAATCGGTATGTAAATAAAATTCATTGGCTTGATGTGAGCGTGCGATATGGGAATTAACAGGATCTTGTGTAACAACCTTTATATCCCAAATAACGTTTTCGCTTGTAGTATGTTTGTGCGGCAAACCAATTTTATTGACGATGTATTGTAGCGTTTCACCATTATCGGTGTAAGCTAAAGAAATAATTAGAATGCCAAAATTTTTTAGGGTTGCATGATAGGTTACGTAAGGAAGGTTAGATATGTCGTTTGTGTTTATTTTTTCATAACACACAGATGGTAATTGTAACGCGCTGCTATTGTGTGCAAGTTCATCTAAGTTAATCGCGACATCAAATTGGTTTTTAATTTTAGTTTGCATGTCATCCATAGTTTTATTATTTAGATGCAATACGTTTAGCTACTAATACAATTTAACTTTTGCTAAATAGATTAGAGTAGAGACAGATGTCTAAACCTATCTTACAATGCAACAAAATAACATATACAAATAACGCAAGTACTTTATATTTTTGGTAAAGAAAAATGAAAATAAAATTTTAAAAAATTTGTAGTGTTATTTTGATATCGGTTACGCTTATTAAAAAATCTAAAGGCAATATAAATGAATACAAAAGCCAATCAATTTATAAATTATTTTTCTGCGATAAAGGATCCACGTTTAGAAACTAAAAATCGACGCTATGAATTAAAAGAGATATTAGCGTTAGTTATTTTGGCCGCTATCTCCGGTGCAGATAATTGGGCAGAAATCGAAGCATTTGGAAAAGCAAGGCTCAAAGTGTTAAGAACTTTGTTTTCGTATAAGCATGGTGTTCCTTCGCATGACACTTTAGGGAGTGTATTTTCCCGTCTTTGCCTCAAGCAGTTCCGAAACTCTTTTACGATTTGGATGAATGTGGTTGCAAGCGTGAGCAATGCGGAAATAAGGGTAATAGATGATAAGACGTTGCGACGTTCCTATAGCAAGCATGATCCAAAATCTGTGATTTATATGGTTGACGCTTGGGCTTGTCACAATGAGGAAACGTTAGGGAAGTACCAAACCTATCCAAAATCTAAAAAAGTGGCCGTATTTAAAGATTTGCTGCAGCGCCTGGATATACACGCGGTCTGCTGAGTTTATAGCCCGTCATTAATTAACCCCCTAGGGAGCCGTTATCACCTGGGGGTGGTAAATAGTCGGATGAAACCTGGGCTATAAACAATAGCTATTTGTAATTAAAGTTCGTTTAAGCGTATAATCCCTTCGCTTTTTAACGTGAACTTTACTTACTTTAAGGCTGATTTTGTGGCTAAACGACCGGTTAATCTCAATTTATTGACCCTCCGCTTTCCTATAACAGCGATTGCTTCTATTTTGCACCGCGTTTCAGGTTTTATTCTATTTTTATTTATTCCCATATTTTTAGGGTTGATGGCCGTTTCGCTAAAAAGTCCTGAAGGTTTTTTTCTGGCTCATAATGCGCTCTCTCATCCTTTGATTAAAGTGGTCATTTTAGCCATTTTACTTGCACTTTTTTATCATATGTTAGCCGGCATCCGGCATCTGATTATGGACACTGGTCTAGGCGAAAGCCTGAAGCAGGCGCGTTTTTCAGCGGGTTTAGTCATGTTGTTGGCCGTTGTTGTGACAGCGCTGATGGGAATTTATCTATGGTAAAAAAATTAACAAATGTAACCAGTTTAAGCGGTAATGGTTTACGTGACTGGTTGATACAACGCGTCACTTCAGTAGTTATGCTGTGTTATATCGTCTTTCTATTAGCTTTTTTTGTGACGCATACCACGGTTAATTATGAACAGTGGCATGCATTGTTTAGCCATAAAGCGATGCGCTTGTTTAGCAGCTTATTTTTATTGAGTTTGCTTTGGCATGCATGGATAGGGATGTGGACGATTGTTACCGATTATGTGAAGTGTTTTGCTTTACGTTTGACTGTGCAAATACTAATAATTATTGGGCTATTACTCTGTTTTATCTGGGGTCTAGCTATTTTTTGGGGTAATTAACTCATGGCAATACCCACTTATACTTTTGATGCAGTCATTGTTGGTGCAGGTGGCGCAGGTATGCGCGCTGCTTTACAGCTAGCAAACTCCGGTCAAAAAGTTGCACTGATTTCTAAAGTGTTTCCAACGCGCTCGCATACGGTTTCTGCGCAAGGCGGAATTACGTGTGCCTTAGGCAATGCGCATGAAGATGATTGGCGCTGGCACATGTATGATACGGTCAAGGGTTCTGATTATTTAGGCGACCAAGATTCTATTGAATATATGTGCAAAACTGGTCCAGAAGCGGTATATGAACTCGAACATATGGGTTTACCCTTTTCTCGTATGGATTCGGGTAAAATTTATCAGCGTCCTTTTGGTGGGCAATCTAAGAATTTTGGTGGTGATCAAGCGGCACGTACGTGCGCTGCAGCGGATAGAACCGGTCACGCCTTATTACACACGCTATATCAACAAAACTTAAAAGCAAAAACCCATTTTTTCAATGAATGGTATGCAATTGATTTAGTTAAAACGGCTGAAGGGCATATCGCTGGTTTAACCGCTTTATGTATTGAAACGGGTGAAGTCGTTTTCTTTCATAGCCGAGCTACCATTTTAGCGACGGGTGGAGCAGGGCGTATTTTCCAATCTACGACGAATGCGATGATTAATACCGGTGATGGAGTCGGTATGGCATTGCGTGCAGGTCTTGCGGTGCAAGATATGGAAATGTGGCAATTTCATCCTACTGGTATTGCAGGTGCGGGTGTACTTGTGACAGAAGGTTGCCGTGGTGAAGGTGGTTATTTAATTAATAAAAATGGCGAACGTTTCATGGAACGTTATGCGCCGCATGCCAAAGATTTAGCATCACGCGACGTGGTGGCACGTGCGATGGCGTTAGAATTACGTGCGGGCAACGGTTTTGATCCGCACGGTACGGATTATGTGAAGTTAAAACTTGATCACCTAGGCGCTGATCTGATTAAGAAGCGTTTACCGGGTATACGCGAACTCGCGATTACCTTTGCCCATGTTGATCCGATTACCACACCGATTCCTGTGGTGCCTACGTGCCATTATATGATGGGTGGATTACCCACAAATGTGCATGCACAAGTGCTAACGTTAGATAGCGAAGGTCGTGATCGCATTGTTGAAGGCCTATATGCTGCCGGTGAGTGCGCGTGTGTCTCCGTGCATGGTGCCAATCGCTTAGGTGGTAATTCACTGCTTGATTTGGTTGTATTTGGTCGCTCAGCAGGGTTACATGTAGAACACTCTTTACAAACGGATTTACCGTTACAATCGGTCAGTCCATACGACTTAGAAGGCGCGTTAACACGCTTAAATCGTTGGAATAATACGCCTATTGGTGAAAGTATCGTCGAAATTCGTCAAGAGATGCAGAAAAGTATGCAAAACGATTTCGGTGTTTTCCGTACCGAAACCTACATGAAAGAAGGTTTAGCGAAGTTGACAGAACTTCGTGAACGATTAAAACATGCGGCATTAACCGATCGTAGCCAAGTATTTAATACCGCACGCGTCGAAGCACTTGAATTAGATAATTTAATGGAAGTCGCTTATGCTTCAGCTGTTTCCGCATTAACACGCCAAGAAAGTCGCGGTGCGCATAGTCGCGAAGACTATCCAAAACGAGACGATAAAAACTGGCTGAAACATTTATTATATTTTGAAAAAAATGCGCAGATCGCATTTAGGGCCGTGAACATGAAACCTGAAACGATGGCACCGATGGAACTCAAAGAAAGAGTCTATTAATGCAAAAAGCTAAACTGCCTAGAAATCTAAAAAAACATTTGCTTCAGCGATTTAATTTTGTGAAGGTCAATTAAACTATGCAATTTTCTATATACCGTTTCGATCCCGAAAAAGATAAAAAGCCGTATATGCAAGACTATACGCTTAAAATAGAATCGGGTCAGGATATGATGTTGCTAGATGCTTTAGAAGCATTGAAAGCACAAGATCAGACGCTGTCTTTTCGACGTTCTTGCCGCGAGGGAGTTTGTGGTTCCGACGGCATGAATATTAACGGTAAAAACGGTTTGGCGTGTATCACCCAGCTTTCAAGCTTGAAAACACCGATCATTTTAAGACCTTTACCTGGTTTGCCTGTCATTCGTGATTTAGTCGTTGATATGGAGCCCTTTTATCGTCAGTATGAAAAAGCGCAACCCTTTTTAATTAATAACGACGAACCACCTGCAAAAGAACGTTTACAGTCACCTGAAGAGCGCGAAAAACTCGATGGGCTGTATGAATGTATATTGTGTGCCTGCTGTACCAGCGCCTGTCCTTCTTACTGGTGGAATCCCGATAAGTTTTTAGGGCCTGCCGCATTACTCTGGCTTTGCCGCTTTTTAGTTGATAATCGTGATGAAGCAAAAGACGAGCGCTTGGCTGAACTAAACGATCTGTTTAGTTTATTCCGTTGTCGTACTATTATGAATTGCACGACGGTTTGTCCTAAAGGTTTAAATCCAGCAAAAGCGATTGGCCACGTGCGTAATATGCTTTTAGAAGCAGAAACCTAAAAAACAAAGCCCGTCATTGCGAGCGCGAAGCGCGCGGCAATCCAGGGAAAAGAATGATTAATTGTAAAAAGTTGCAGTATGCCTAAAAAGGATAAACCTGAAGGTAGTAAAATAGATCGTCATTGCGAGCCCCGAAGGGACGCGGCAATCCAGGCGATAGGGTTTTTTAAATAAAATAAGAGATAATTAACGTATTAATAGCTACAGGATCATAAACTTTAATTTTTCAATCCTTAGCCTAAATGACTGGATTGCCGCGTGCCTACGGCACTCGCAATCACGGACCTTTTTGGTATACTCACACGAGAGGCTTTTTAGCAACCGGCCAAAAATTTCAGTGCTAAGAGTAAGAAGAATAAAGAAAATCCTTTGACTTAGTAGGGGTAAAATTCAACTAATGACCGAACAAGTAAAATCCGCAATTCAATTGAGTACAGACTCTTATCTATTTAGCGGTAACGGTGCTTATCTAGAAGCGCTGTATGAACAATATTTACACGATCCTAATCAGCTTAGCCGAGAGTGGCAAACCTATTTCAATCAGGTAGTGGACAAAAAAAACGATGTGTCACACGCTGATATTCGTGCTTATTTTGCTGAATTAGCGAGACATCCCGCATCGGTTGCAGCACCTTGTAGTAATGAAGATGTGCTTTCATTAAAGGTACATGATCTGATTGATGCCTACCGCCGCTACGGCCACTATCAATCGAATCTTGATCCCTTAAAACTAGCACCAAAACGCGAAATTGTTGATTTAAATCCAGAAAACCAGGGAATAACACCCGCAGATTTATCCCAAAGTGTTAATTTACAGGGTTTATTTGGTTTACAAACGGTTTCAGTACAAACCGTAATTGACACCCTGAAAAAGACTTATTGTTCTTCGATTGGTTTTGAAACCCAGCATATTGCGGATGCACAACAACGTGCGTGGTTAGAAGGACGTATTGAATCGGTTGATGGAAAAATTAATTTTTCTAACGATGCGAAAAAAACGATTCTTAAAGGTCTAATTCGTGCGGAAGGTTTAGAAAAGTATTTAGGTAATAAATTTGTTGCGCAAAAGCGTTTTTCTTTAGAAGGCGGCGATAGTTTAATTCCTATGCTGGATGAACTCGTTATCCGATCGAGCGCTAAAGAAGTTCAAGAAATTGTGATTGGTATGGCACATCGTGGCCGTTTGAATGTGTTGATTAATGTGCTAGGAAAATTACCGAGTAAATTATTTGAAGAATTTGAAGGAAAAATAATCCAAGAAAATCGTTCAGGTGATGTTAAATATCACAAAGGATTTGCGGCGGATGTTAAAACTTCGCAAGGTGTATTACACATTGCGATGGCGTTTAATCCTTCGCATTTAGAAATCGTTAATCCGGTCGTTGAAGGTTCTGTGCGGTCACGTCAAGAACGTCGACATGATGCTTTAGGTCATGAAGTATTACCGGTATTAATTCATGGTGATGCGGCTTTTTCAGGCCAAGGCGTCGTGATGGAAACCTTGGAGCTTTCACAAACAGTTGGCTATTCAACTGGTGGTACCTTACATATTGTCGTCAATAACCAAATTGGTTTTACCACGGATCCGCAAAATGCGCGCTCCAGTTGGTATTGTACCGATCCGGCGAAAATGATTGATGCGCCTATTTTTCACGTCAATGGCGATGATCCGGAAGCGGTATTGTTTACATTGCAATTAGCGTTTGATTTCCGACAAAAATTTAAAAAAGATGTGGTGATTGATTTAGTTTGTTACCGTCGGCATGGTCACAACGAAGCAGATGAACCTTCTGCGACGCAACCATTGGTTTATCAAACCATTAAGCAATTACCTACCATACGTAACCAATATGCGGATCAATTAATTGCGCAAGGTGTTATTACTCCAGAAGAATTAACACAATGGATGGACGACTATAGAAATAAATTAGATAAAGGCGAGCCAGTGGTTAGTCGTTTATCGATTGATGAATATAAAAATCCATACCGAATTGACTGGCGTCCTTTTCGTTATCACGATTGGCAAGACGCGGCGGATACCGGTATTGAATTAAAACGTTTAAAAGAGATCGCGACAGCGTTAGATACCCTTCCACAAGGCTTAACCTTACAACCCCAAGTCGCTAAAATTATCGAAGACAGACGCAAAATGACAGCAGGTCAAATTGCTTTAAACTGGGGTTATGCTGAAATTTTAGCGTATGCGACCTTAATGAAAGAAGGTTTTAGTATTCGGCTTTCAGGTCAAGATAGTGGTCGAGGGACTTTCTTCCATCGGCATGCGGTGTTACATGATTATAAAACCAATCAAATATTTATTCCGTTGTCACAAATAGCAGGGGATGAAAAAACTTCGTTTACGGTGATTGACTCGACGCTTTCAGAAGCGGCAGTGATGGGTTTTGAATATGGTTATGCCAGTTCTAATCCCAATAGCTTAGTGTTGTGGGAAGCGCAATACGGTGACTTTGTGAATGGTGCGCAAGTTGTTATCGATCAGTTTTTAAGTTCATCGGAACAAAAATGGGGCAGGTTATGTGGTTTAGTTTTATTATTACCACACGGTTATGAAGGTTCTGGGCCCGAGCATACCTCCGCACGTTTAGAACGATTTTTACAATTGTGCGCGCAAGACAATATGCAAGTCTGTGTTCCTACCACACCGGCACAAATTTTCCATTTACTGCGACGCCAGATGTGTAGACCATATCGTAAACCTTTAATTGTTATGTCGCCGAAGAGTTTATTACGACATAAATTGGCCATTTCTTCTTTAGAAGATTTAGCACAAGGCCATTTCCAAAACGTGATCCCAGAAGAGGTCAATAAAAAGGCTAAACGGGTTATTTTATGTAGCGGAAAAGTCTACTATGATTTGCTTGAGCAACGCGAGACACAAAAAATCGATGATATTGCCCTGATTCGAATAGAACAGCTTTATCCTTTTCCTAAAGAAGAATTAATTGCGGCTTTAAAGCCATATTCTAAGGTAAAAGATATTGTTTGGTGCCAAGAGGAGCCTAAAAACCAAGGCGCCTGGTACTGTACGCAACATCGTTTGATTGATTGTTTAGGCGAAAACCAACGATTGCATTATGTGGGTCGACCTGCTTCCGCAGCGCCGGCCGTGGGTTCACCCATTGTGCATTTACAAGAACAACAAGCGTTGCTTAAAGAAGCGCTATCCCTTTAAATTTTAGAAAAATGAGGAATCGAATTGTATGACTACTGAAATAAAGGTTCCCGGATTGCCGGAGTCGGTGGCTGATGCGACAGTTGTCACATGGCATAAAAAAGCCGGTGATCCCGTTAAACGCGATGAAAATATTGTCGATTTGGAAACCGATAAAGTTGTATTAGAAGTGCCTGCACCCGCTGACGGTATATTAGGCGAAATTCTAAAAAAAGAAGGGACTGTAGTCAAAGCAGGCGAAATATTAGCCACCTTAAACAAGGATGCCAACATGAAAACTGAAAAAACTTCTTCTGGAGTAACGGCAGAAGCTGCACCAGCGAAAGATTCTATGTCTTCTTCAGCAGAAAAAAGCACAGCAGCAGGTCCAGCGGCACGTCGCCAAGCAGCAGAACAAGGTGTTTCTTTAGAAGGGATTCAGGGCAGCGGAAAATCGGGTCGTGTTACGCGTGAAGATGTTTTAGGTCAAAAGACAGCATCCACCAGTCCAGCTGCGCCAACGATGCCTAATATGTCAGTCGCACAAGGCGAGCGTATTGAAAAACGGGTGCCTATGACGCGTTTACGTGCCATTATTGCTAAGCGCTTAGTGGAAGTACAACATACTGCAGCGATTTTAACGACATACAATGAAGTTAATTTACATAAAGTGATGGAACTGCGTGCTAAATATAAAGACGCTTTTGAAAAGCGGCATGGTGTACGTTTAGGCTTTATGTCCTTTTTTACCAAAGCGGTTATAGAAGCACTGAAACGTTTTCCCTCCGTAAATGCATCCATTGATGGTAACGATATCGTTTATCACAACTATTTTGATATCGGTATTGCGGTATCAACGGATCGCGGACTCGTTGTTCCGATTATCCGGAATGCAGATTCACTCAGCTTTGCTGAAATTGAAGGAAGTATTGCCAATTTTGGTCGCAAAGCCAAAGAAAATCAGATTGCGATTGAAGACATGACAGGCGGTACCTTCACCATTACTAATGGTGGTGTTTTTGGGTCCCTGTTAAATATGCCGATTATCAATCCACCGCAAAGTGCTATTTTGGGCATGAATACCATACAAGAACGGCCGATTGCTGAGAACGGTCAGGTAGTCATTCGACCCATGATGTATATTGCTTTATCCTACGATCACCGTATTATCGACGGTAAAGAATCGGTCAGCTTCTTAAAGGCCATTAAAGAGCTTTTAGAAGAACCAACCCGCTTATTGATAGACGTTTGATCGGGTATTGAAGTGATATAGGGCATCGGATTGATGCCCTATGCTTCGACCATAAATTCATGCGTGCGAGAAGAAGATTTGTAAATACGTGTTAAAAAAAAGTTAAAAATCATTGTCTGACTCGGAGAATAACTACTATATGAACCTACACGAATACCAAGGTAAACAATTATTTAGCGAATACGGCTTACCTGTTCCTACAGGAAAGATTGCCTCAACGGTAGAAGAAGCAGTTGCCGCTGCTGAATCGCTAGGTGGTAAAGCATGGATGGTAAAAGCACAGGTTCATGCCGGCGGGCGTGGTAAAGCAGGTGGCGTTAAATACGTTACCAGTCTTGATGCCGTTGCTGCAGAAACCAAGCGTTTATTAGGTTCACGCTTAGTTACTTTTCAAACCGATGCAAATGGTCAGCCCGTTAATCAAATTTTAATTGCTGAACCTTGCGATATTAAGCGGGAACTCTATTTAGGCGCCGTATTAGATCGCAGCACACGTCGTGTTGTGATTATGGCCAGCACCGAAGGCGGTGTAGAAATCGAAAAAGTTGCCGAAGAAACCCCTGAAAAAATCTTAAAAATTAGCATGGATCCTTTATTAGGTATCCTGCCTTACCAAGCACGTGAAATTGGATTTAAATTAGATTTAAATGCGGCACAACTTAAAGAGTTTACACATATCTTAGTTCAATTAGGCAAAATGTTTGTTGAACGTGATTTAGGTTTAGTGGAAATTAATCCTTTAATCATTGATGGCGCCGATCACGTCATTTGTTTAGATGCCAAAGTTGTGGTTGATGATAACGCTTTATTTAGACAACCTGAATTACGCGCAATGCGTGATGCAAGCCAAGAAGACGAACGTGAAAACCGTGCGCATCAATGGGAATTAAACTACATCGCACTGGATGGTGATATTGGTTGTATGGTTAACGGTGCAGGACTTGCCATGGCAACCATGGACTTAATCAAATTGCACGGCGGTAATCCGGCTAACTTCCTGGATGTAGGTGGCGGTGCAACCCAAGAACGTGTCACAGAAGCGTTTAAAATTATTTTATCCGATGAAAACGTAAAAGGTATTTTAGTGAATATCTTCGGCGGTATCGTACGTTGCGACATGATTGCTGACGGTATTATTGGCGCAGTACACGAAGTAGGTATTAAGTTACCGGTTGTTGTGCGTTTAGAAGGAAACAATGCTGACTTAGGCGCTAAAAAATTATCCGACAGTGGTTTGAACATCATTGCAGCTAAAAGTTTGACAGATGCGGCAGAACAAATCGTGGCAGCCGTAAAAGCACACGAAAAGGCATAATATTTCACAAAAGGTTATAAAAAAATGAGTATATTAGTCAATAAAAATACTAAAGTAATCTGTCAGGGTTTTACTGGAAAACAAGGTACATTTCACTCTGAACAAGCTATCGAATACGGAACAAAAATGGTTGGGGGTGTTACACCCGGCAAAGGTGGTACTACACATTTAGGTTTACCTGTTTTCAATACCGTTGCTGATGCCGTCGCAGAAACCGGTGCCGATGCCAGTGTTATTTACGTTCCAGCGCCTTTTTGCAAAGACTCCATTATTGAAGCGGCTGATGCAGGCATTCAATTAATCGTTTGTATTACTGAAGGTATCCCCGCGTTAGACATGTTAGCCGTAAAAGTTTATTTAGAAAACAACACCACGGCGCGTTTAATCGGACCCAACTGTCCCGGTATTATCACTCCAGGAGAATGTAAAATTGGTATTATGCCAGGATTCATTCATCTTCCCGGCCGTGTCGGTATTGTTTCACGCTCAGGTACCTTAACCTATGAAGCGGTCAAACAAACCACCGACTTAGGGCTTGGACAAAGCACCTGTGTGGGTATTGGTGGTGATCCGATTCCTGGAATGAACTTTGTTGATGTATTACGTTTATTCCAAGACGATCCACAAACCGAAGCCATTGTGATGGTTGGTGAAATTGGTGGAACTGCTGAAGAAGAAGCCGCTGAGTTTATCAAAGAATATGTAACCAAACCCGTTGTTTCCTACATTGCAGGTGTTACCGCACCCGCTGGAAAACGTATGGGACATGCGGGTGCTATTATTTCCGGCGGAAAAGGAACTGCCGCTGAAAAATTCAAAGCCTTAGAAGCAGCCGGTGTTGTCACCGTTAAATCGCCTGCAGATATGGGCAAAGCGATTGCTACTTTACTCTAAACTTCTCTTCTAATCATTTCGTAGAAGCGTTCACGGTCACACGATCGCGAACGCTTTTTTTATTTTCTGTTTTTAATAAATTTAATTTTAATTAAAAAATAAATTATTTTCTTGCTAAAATAATAATAAAATTTTAAATTAAAATAACAAAAATTAATAACAGGAAATTAAAAATGCTAGAGATAGATTGTATTTTATTTAAAGAAGTAACCGATATTGATCGTCATTCGAAGGATATTAAACAGATAATTAAAGTATTAAGTAGCAAAATTCGAGATCTTAAATTTAAAAAAGCTAATATTGATGCGATTGATACGAATGGAAATACCCTTTTACATTTAGAATGTAGTAGAAGCGATTGCAATATAGAAATAATAAATGTATTGATTTTCTTTGGCGCAGATATGAATATAATGAATAAAAATGGAAAAAAAGCATTACATCTCGCATGCCAAAATAATCTAGAAGTTGTGAAAATGTTTATAGAAGCGGGCTTGAGTGCTAACACTTGCGATGAGAAAGGGGAAACGCCGCTTTTTGATGCGATTCGATCTGGAAATGTTAATATTGTACAAGCAATTATAGAAGCAGGGGCAAACGTTAATCATAAAAACAACAAAGAAAACTCACCGCTCGATCTTGCACATGCCTATAATAATTGTAACAAATTTGATTATAGCGAGATTATAGAATTACTTAAAAATGCCGTTGCGTCCGTTATTAAAGAAAATACGGAAAGATTGCCAGTACAGGCAGGGTGTAGCTTTGGTTTCATAGGTAATGTAAAGGAAATATTGGGTTATTGCATGAAGCCTGATGCGGTTTGTTCGCCTGCCAATCAAAGATTATTAAACGACATTAAAGTCACAACTCAGCCTTCCCGTTTTAGCGGCATATTATTTCCAAAACAAACACAGGGACTTGGCAAATATGAAACGCTAGAAGATTTAAGTGGTGTAGACGATTATAAAGTAAATTTATAATAATAAAATTTTTATCAATATTTATTTTATAAGATACTTAGTATCATAACTTATTAAATTCTTTTGATGCTCCGTCGCAACGATCGACGCCGTATAAAACTTTCCTAAATTTAGCGAAAATAATTTATATGGCGTTTCCGTCTTTAGCGTATCAGGAATGCTTAACCAATCATTACTTACAGGTTCACTCAGATCTATCGAAATATCTTTTAGACTATCGACTAAACCTAATCCAGTTGCTTTTAAATAAGCTTCCTTCCTGGTCCAACAACGATAAAATATGTTTTTCTTTTCTATTGAATCTTTCCCATTCAGATAAAACAATCGTTCCTCGTTAGAAAAAATACTTTTAGCCAATTCTGCTTCAGCAAGTGCTTTATTGTGAAACTCCACATCAATTCCAACCGGATCTGCTACAGTGACCGCCATAAGAATCAAATTACCCGAGTGAGAAACATTAAACTGTAAATCTAAAGAATTTTGTGAAGCCGAAATAAATGGTTTTCCATACTCCGTGTTATCAAAATTTACGGATTGCGCAGGCATATTCAAATATTCAGCCAAAACCAAGCGTTTCATAGCATGTGAGATTTTATCTCTGCGGCGTCCCTCTTCAAAAACAAAAGAATTCACATGCTCGATTTCTTGCGGGGATAGTAGAGCGATTAAGGCTTTATAAAGGCGCGGTTCTATATCAAGCTCGATTTGCCAGATATGTAGCTCTGAGCGCTTAGCGAGCAATTTTTTCGGAGGTTTAGCCCATAAAACTTTATTCATAGAAGCGCCCTAAGGTTTTAGGGAGGATTATAATGTAATTCTTTTAGAGACGCATACTGATAAGCGGTTATTTGGGGCGCTAGGATTGTCTAGTAGCCCACAATACAGGTTATTTTAAGCGCGAAACCCTCTTTTTGCGGCCCTACCCGTGTCCGTTCTTGCCTAAAATCGGAAAGGAAATCCACCTTTAATACCACGATTTTATTTGAAATAAAACAGCGTTAATTAATCCATTTTAATGATTAATTTATGTTGATATATTAACTTTTATTGATGATAATACATACTAATATGGTCAAATTGGGGTAACTTTATCCGTAACTAGAGATAGCCCTCTAAAAATAAAAATAATGAAACGTATTCCCTTAAGCATCGAGGAATCGCGGTTATGGGTTGAATGGCAGTTAAATCCTAATACTACGGTTCAGAATATAAACATTCAATATAGATTGGATGGGCTCGTCGATGCGGAGCGTTTAACGCTTGCTTTCTCTACAATTGTAAGCCTTTTTGATGCTTTCAGGACCGAATTTGCGGAAGAGGGTGGAGTTCCTTACACGATTGTATTACCGGTAAATACCTTCAAAGATCCGTTAAACATTCTGGATTTAACACAGAGTTATACAGACACAACTCAACTTGAAGAAATAGCCAATCAACGTCGGCTGACTGTATTAAGCTTACCTTTCAATCTTAAAAAAGCACCTTTATTTCGTTGTGAATTAATTAAATTTTCTCCTCAAAGTTCTTATTTTATTTTTGCAATGCCACATATTTTATGTGATGCATACTCACTTAATACTTTTTTAAATTTATTGGCGCGTATTTATAATAACGGCCAGGGAGAGGTAGCAAAAGTAATTAATGAATATCATTTGAGCAGCAATAATCAATCAGAGATTACTCCACCCGATTTGGAAGCAGAAAATTATTGGAAAACCAAGTTTGCTAATGCGCCTTCTCAAGTCGAATTCAATACTTCAAAAAAATTTACCGCTACAAATGCGATTAGCAAACGTTTTTGGTTACGATTACCTTTAACTTTAACCGCGGGATTAAAAGCATTAGCAAAATCTAAAAAGACTACTTTATTTAATATACTGGCGAGTAGTATTAGTATTCTTTTATATCGTTATTTTAAACAAGAAGATATTAGTATAAGTTACGCGACCAACGTTCGTCCTAAAGCAAAAAAACACAAGCAATTCTTTGGTTTTTTTGTCAATGAATTAGCTTTGAGAACTAAGTTATCGTTTGGGCTAAGTTTTCAGGACGTATTAGCCAGCATCATTCAGCAGCGCCTCATGGATAGAAAGTATCAACGTTATCCTTTAATAGAATTACTATTAACGCAGCTTAGACTGGATAATTCTAGCATTAATTTTCCTTTTAACGTTGAATTAGCCCAAACTTCTTTTATGAAGTGGGATGAGCAAGCCTTACAAAATATTAATATACAGCCTATCGAGCATGCTTATGACACGGTTCGACAGGGCTTAGTATTTGGATATGAAGCAAATGGCCCTGCAACGCAGCTAGAATTAGTTATTGATTATAATACGGCTATTTTTGCAGCTGATTTTATTCAAAAAATGGGTTTAAACTTTATTCAATTATTAGAAGGAATCGTTGCTGACCCGAAACAAAGAATAGAACAATTGCCTTTACTAGCAAAGCCAGAAAGAAAGCAGTTATTAGTTGAATGGAATCAAACACAAGCTATCTATCCAAAAGATAAAACCTTACATGAACTATTTGAGGAACAAGTAGCAAAATCCCCGCATTCAGTCGCTTTAGTGTTTGAAGGAAGAGAATTAAGTTACGCAGAGTTAAATGCACAAGCGAATCAGTTAGCACATTACTTAAGAAGTGTAGGCATACGACCAGATAGTTTAGTGGGTATCTGTCTAGAACGATCATTTGAGATGCTGATAGGCCTATTAGGTATCTTAAAAGCAGGCGGAGCCTATGTTCCTTTAGATCCGGATTATCCTATTGAACGTTTGGGATTCATGTTAAAAGATACGCAAGCGAGGGTCTTAGTTACTACGCTTAATTTAAAAAATAAGTTTGCAGATTATACAGGTCAGCTCGTTTTAATTGATGATCTAACGAAACGGATGCAAAAACTGCCAACCAGTAACCTAACGACATTCGCAACCCCTAAAAACTTAGCCTACGTAATTTATACCTCCGGTTCCACCGGCCAGCCTAAAGGCGTCATGGTTGAACATACCTCAGTTATAAACCATAACTATTGGAGGTGTAATTATGCCACTATAAAAAATTCGGATTGTATATTACAAAAAACCCCTTTTATTTTTGATATATCGGCTTGGGAGTTCTTTTTACCGTTAAGCATCGGTGCAAAATTAGTCATTGCTTCTCCTGGAATGCATAAGGATATTCCCGCTTTAGTTGACTTAATTCAACAACAAAAAATAACCATTCTTCAAGTTGTGCCGTTATTATTGCGTGCTATTTTAGCGAGTCCCAACATAAAACACTGTAAAACTTTACGTGTAGTATTTTCTGGAGGGGAAGCATTAGCACTCGATGTGCAACAAGAATTTTTTGATAAATTGCCAATGGCAAATTTACATAATGTTTACGGTCCTACCGAAGCCACGATAGATGTTAGTTATTGGTCTTGTCAAAGTTCCAAAGAAATAACCCAGATCCCCATAGGTCGCCCGATAACAAATACACAATTTTATATATTAGACGCCTCGCTTGAGCCGGTCCCCATGGGAGTAATCGGTGAACTGTATATAGGCGGGGCTGGGCTTGCGCGGGGATATTTAAACCGAGAACAGTTAACAAAAGAACGATTTATACAGAATCCGTTTGCAAGTGCTGAAGATAAACGCTTAGGTCAGAATTTAAGATTATATCGAACAGGCGATTTAGTTCGTTATTTATGCGATGGAAATATTGAATACATGGGACGCATAGATCATCAGGTGAAATTGCGCGGCTATCGTATTGAATTAGGTGAAATCGAATCGCTTTTATATCAAGTAGCATTCGTAAGAAATACGGTAGTCATTGCGCGCGAAGATACCTCAGGTCAGAAACGCTTAGTTGCTTATCTTGTGTTAAGAGAAGAAGGTATATCTGAAGATAAGCATATCGCGTCTTTAAATCAAATATTAGAAGCACAGTTACCCGACTATATGGTACCGAGCGCTTTCGTGGTACTAAAAGAGTTTCCTTTAACAGCGACCGGAAAGTTAGACCGTAAAGCCTTACCAGCCCCTGATAAACTATATCGTCTTGAGGAATACGTAGCACCCCGCACCGAAATAGAAAAGAGCTTGGCCGACCTTTGGTCTGAGTTGTTGGGGGTAGCGGAGATTAGTATTCACGATAATTTTTTCAAATTAGGCGGCCACTCGTTATTAGCCACACAATTAAATTCACGTATACGCACATACTACGGAATTGATTTATCTTTACGATTATTGTTTGAAAATCCGATTTTAAAGTCATTAGCAGAAAGAATAACAAATCAACAAGCACAAACTAATACACCGTTTCTCTCGAGCTTTTCATCAGTAAAACGTGGGGAAGTATTACCTTTATCTTTTGCGCAGCAACGCTTATGGTTTTTAGAAGAATTATATACAAATAATGGGGTTTATAATGTTCCTTTTGCACTGCGTTTAACAGGTGAACTAAATACGGAAGCTTTAGAGCGAGCATTTAATCAACTCATTGAACGGCATGAGAGTTTACGAACAATTTTTAAAGAACAAAACGGTAAAACACAGCAAGTGGTTTTACCCAGTTTTTGGTTCGCATTAGAAAAGTTTGATCTGGTAGCGCTCTCGAAAGAGGCACAAACATTTCAAATAAAAACCTTGATGAAGCAGGAGGCAACTCAAACCTTTGATTTGACTAGCGGACCTTTATTAAGAGGAAAACTTCTACGTATAGCTACTGACGAACATGTTTTATTAATAACCTTACATCACATTACTATAGATGGCTGGTCATTTGGAATACTCAATCGAGAGTTAAGCCTTTTTTATAATGCCCATAAAAATAAGCAATCAGTCTACTTATCCCCTTTAGCTATTCAATATGCTGATTTTGCCTTGTGGCAACGTGATTGGTTAAAAGGAGAAGTACTAGAGCGACAATTAGCCTATTGGAAAGATCAGTTAAGCGATATGCCAATGAGTTTATCCCTACCCACTGATAAAGCACGGCCAGCGATTTCGAGTTATCGTGGCGCTTCATGTCAATTTAAATTATCGAGTGAATTAACCACCCAGCTCCAGAGATTAAGTGAAGCGACAGATACTACGCTCTTTATGTTATTGCTAGCGGCATTCCAACTGTTACTGTATCGCTATAGTGGACAAAAAGAGGTAGCTGTAGGAGTTCCTATAGCAAATAGAACCCATCCTGAATTAGAGGGGTTAATTGGATTTTTTGTTAATACCTTAGTATTAACCGCTTCTTGTTATGAAAATCCAAGTTTTACGCAGTTTCTTGAACAAATAAAACAAACGACCTTAGGCGCCTACAATCATCAAGACGTACCTTTTGAACAAATAGTCGAACATCTAAAAGTTGAAAGACGTTTAAATATAAATCCTTTATTTCAAGTGATGTTTGTGTTTGTGGCGCAAGAAATAATTAAATTAGAAGGTTTAGTGACTGAACTTCTACCAATAGAAAATGAAGTTGCAAAGTTTGATTTAAGCTTGATTATGGTTAAAGAAGAAAAAGGATTTGCCATTGATTTTGAATATGCGACGGACTTATTTGAAAAAGCAACCATCGAACGTATTGGAATGCACTTTCTGACATTATTGGAAGAAATTGTTGCTAATCCTAACAAAAAAATAGAGCAATTAGCTTTATTAACACAGCAAGAACGCTATCAATTATTGCTTGAATGGAATAAGACAGAAGCGCCGTATCCCAACGATAAAACACTTCACGAGTTATTTGAAGAACAAGTAGAAAAATCGCCAGAATCGGTAGCATTAGTCTTTGAAGCTAAGAAATTAAGTTACGCTGAGCTAAATATACGCGCAAATCAGCTGGGTCATTACTTAAGAAGTTTAGGTGTTGGACCCGAAAGTTTAATCGGTATTTGTTTAGAACGATCGTTTGAAATGGTGATAGGAATATTAGGGACCTTAAAAGCGGGGGGCGCGTATGTACCCTTAGATCCCGATTATCCCAACGAACGTTTGCAGTTTATGTTAGATGATACGCAAGCAAAAGTATTGATAACACAATCTAAATTGAAGGATAAGTTTGCAAATTATTCGGGTCAGCTTATTTTAATCGATGATCACAGCTTAGGATTAGAAAAACAGTTTAAAAATAATTTAGTTAATCTAACTAATCCTGAAAACTTAGCGTATGTAATTTATACCTCGGGTTCTACAGGCCAGCCTAAAGGGGTGATGGTAGAGCATAAAAGTGTAATTAATTGTTTTGTGGGTGCGCATAACCAATTAAATTTCACTAAACGTGATCGTATAGCCGCCATTAGCAATTTAGTTTTTGATATTGCTGGTTTTGAGCTCTATGCGCCGCTTTTAGTAGGAGCAAAGGTTTTATTATTATCCAAAGAAATCAGTCGAGACGCACAGCAATTAGCTGCAGCACTTGATCAAAATCAAATAACGGTAATGCAGGCTACACCCAGTACTTGGAAATTGCTTATAGAAAATGGTTGGCACGGCCGAAAAGATCTTATTGCCCTATGTACAGGCGAAGCGCTTAGTTCAGAGTTAGCAGAAGTTTTAATCAAACAAAATAAATCGTTATGGAATTTATACGGTCCTACTGAAGTAACTATTTGGGCCACCTTACACAAAGTAGAATCGTCTGTAACCATAGGTCGTCCGATAGCGAATGCTAAGCTTTATATATTAGATGAATCACAACAGCCCGTGCCGCTAGGAGTAATGGGCGAGTTATATATAGGCGGAGCAGGTGTAGCGCGAGGCTATTTAAATCGAGAAGAATTAACCAGAGAACGGTTTATAGAAAATCCGTTTGTAAATGAGCAAGACAAGCGCGAAGGTCAAAATCTACGATTATATCGAACTGGGGATCTAGTACGCTATTTACCTGATGGGAATATTGAATATATTGGACGAATCGATCATCAGGTGAAGCTGCGAGGGTATCGAATAGAGTTAGGTGAAATTGAATCGCTATTACGTAAGCAAGAAAGTGTTAAACAAGCAGTGGTTATTGTACGAGAAGACATACCCGGTCAGAAACGTTTAATAGCGTATCTGATTTTAAAAGAAAAAGACAAAGCGCAAACAGAACAAATCAGCGCTTTACGTCACATATTAGAAGCGCAGTTACCGGACCACATGATCCCCACTGGCTTCATGATCTTAGAAGCATTGCCCTTAACCGCAACCGGAAAGTTAGATCGTAAAGCATTACCCGCGCCGGATAAGCAGTATCGAGTAGAAGCAAATATTGCGCCACGAACAGAGCTAGAAAAAAGTCTAGCCGACATTTGGTCTGAATTATTAGGTGTCGCAGAGATTAGTATTCACGATAATTTTTTCAAGTTAGGTGGCCACTCGTTATTGGCGACTCAACTAAACTCTCGTATCCGTAAACAGTTTGGCATTGATCTACCCTTGCGTTGTTTGTTTGAATTACCCACTTTAAAGGGTTTGGCTGAAAGAATACTTACTCAACAAGCACAAACTAAGACAGCATTTCTTTCAAATCTGTCGTTAGTAGAGCGAGGAGAAGTACTGCCGTTATCGTTTGCACAGCAGCGATTGTGGTTTTTAGAGCAGTTTAATACGGATAAAGCGGTTTACAATATTCCAATTGCGTTGCGTTTAACCGGCGAACTTGATAGTCAAGCGTTACAAGGCGCGTTTAATCAACTCATCGCCCGTCATGAAAGTTTGCGAACTGTCTTTAAAGAACGATCGGGAGAGGCAGAGCAGGTTATTTTGCAGGAACTTTGTTTTGAATTGGAAGAAATTAATCTGGAATTATTATCTACACAGAAACAAGAATTACAAGTAAAAACATTGATTAGAGAGGAAGCAAAAAAAGCTTTTGATTTAAGTAAAGGACCTTTGATAAGAGGAAAGCTTCTGAAGCTAAATTCTCAAGAACATATTTTATTAGTAACCCAACATCATATTATTTCAGATGGTTGGTCATTCAAAATATTTAGTCGCGAACTAAGCCTTTTTTATAATGCAATAAAAAACAAGCAATCGGTTTGCTTAGCCCCTTTAGCGATTCAATACGCAGACTTTGCATTGTGGCAACGCAGTTGGTTAAGTGGAAAAGTCTTAGAAGAACAGTTAGCTTATTGGAAAGAGCAACTAGTTGATATACCGGTAATCTTAGCATTACCGCTCGATAAAGTACGGCCAATGACTTCAGATTATCGCGGGGCTGCATGTCAATTTAAGTTATCGACGGAATTAAGTAGACAGCTGCGGGCATTAAGTGAAGAGACCGATTCCACGCTTTTTATGTTATTGCTAGCAGCCCTTCAAGTATTGTTATATCGCTACAGTGGTCAAGCAGATATTGCGGTAGGAACCCCGATAGCGAATAGGAACTACAGTGAACTAGAAGAGGTAATAGGTTTTTTTGTAAATACCTTAGTCTTAAGGTCATCGTGCGCAGGCAATCCGAGTTTTAAACAGTTTCTAAAGCAGGTGAGAGAAACCACCTTAGGCGCTTATAGTCATCAAGATGTGCCATTTGAACAATTAGTTGAACATTTACAAGTTGAAAGACGTTTAAATATAAATCCGTTATTTCAAGTGATGTTTGCCTTTCAAAACCTAGAGCAAGAACAAATTAAGCTAGAAGGATTAGTGACTGAATTTGAGGTAGTAGAGAGTAAGGTAGCAAAGTTTGATTTAAATTTAACCGTACTAGAAAAAGAAGCAGGATTTATTATTGATTTTAATTATGCGACGGATTTATTTGAAAGAGCAACCATCGAACGAATGGGTTTACATTTCATCCAGTTGTTGCAAGCAATCATTGCAAATCCAAATAAAAACATCGGACAGTTAAATTTATTGACACAAACAGAGCGTAAGCAATTATTGATTGATTGGAATAAGACAGAGACTCTTTATCCAAAGGATAAGACATTACATGCGTTATTTGAAGAACAAGTAAAAAAATCACCTGCTGCGGTTGCGTTAATCTTTGAAGGCAAAGAATTAAGTTATGCTAAATTAAATGCACGAGCGAATCAGCTGGGTCATTACTTAAGAAGTGTAGGCGTAGGTGCAGAAAGCTTAGTCGGAATTTGTTTAGAACGATCGTTCGAAATGGTAATAGGCCTATTAGGCATCTTAAAAGCAGGCGGCGCGTATGTACCCTTAGATCCCGATTATCCCAACGAACGTTTGCAGTTTATGTTAGATGATACGCAAGTGAGCGTATTAATTACAACGATTAGTTTAAAAGATAAGTTTGTAGATTATGCAGGCTATCTTATTTTAATTGATGACCAAACCTTAGAATTACAAAAGCTGTCTAAAAACAATTTAACGCAGTTAAGTATCCCAGAAAACTTAGCGTATGTAATTTATACCTCCGGTTCCACCGGCCAGCCTAAAGGCGTAATGGTAGAGCATAAAAGTGTAATTAATTGTTTTGTGGGTGCGCATAACCAATTAAATTTCACTAAACGTGATCGTATAACGGCTATTAGCAATTTAGTTTTTGATATTGCTGGTTTTGAGCTCTATGCGCCGCTTTTAGTAGGAGCAAAGGTTTTATTATTATCCAAAGAAATCAGTCGAGACGCACAGCAATTAGCTGCAGCACTTGATCAAAATCAAATAACGGTAATGCAGGCTACACCCAGTACTTGGAAATTGCTTATAGAAAATGGTTGGCACGGCCGAAAAGATCTTATTGCCCTATGTACAGGCGAAGCGCTTAGTTCAGAGTTAGCAGAAGTTTTAATCAAACAAAATAAATCGTTATGGAATTTATACGGCCCTACTGAAGTAACTATTTGGGCCACCATACACAAAGTAGAATCGTCTGTAACCATAGGTCGTCCGATAGCGAATGCTAAGCTTTATATATTAGATGAATCACAACAGCCCGTGCCGCTAGGAGTAGTGGGTGAGTTGTATATAGGCGGAGCGGGAGTAGCGCGAGGCTATTTAAATCGAGAAGAATTAACCAGAGAACGGTTTATAGAAAATCCGTTTGTAAATGAGCAAGACAAGCGCGAAGGTCAAAATCTACGATTATATCGAACGGGAGATTTAGTTCGTTATTTACCCGATGCAAATATTGAATATATAGGACGAGTCGATCATCAGGTCAAGCTGCGAGGATATCGAATAGAGTTAGGTGAAATCGAATCCATCTTACGTAAAGAAAAGAGCGTTAAAGAAGCGGTAGTTATCGCACGGGAAGATACACCGGCTCAGAAACGCTTAGTCGCGTATGTAGTGCTAGCCAAGGAAAATATCTTCGAAGAAGAATACATTACGTCTTTACGCCAAACATTAGAACAGCAACTTCCAGAATACATGCTTCCCAGTAGCTTTGTAGTTCTGAAAAAATTGCCATTAACAGCAACAGGGAAATTAGATCGTAACGCGTTACCGGTGCCAGATAAACAGTATCGCCTAGAACGATACCGAGCGCCGCGCACCGAAATAGAAAAGATCTTAGCTAAAATTTGGTCGGAGTTATTGGGTATTGCTCAAATTAGTATTCACGACAACTTTTTTAGGTTGGGTGGTGATTCAATCCTTTCTATCCAACTGCGATCGCGTGTGCAGAAGAAAGGATTCAATGTAAGCGTAAAACAAATCTTTGAAACACCGACGATAGCGCGTTTAGCGGCAACGCTTGAAGAAACGCGCCTAGAAGTAAGTCAGGCAGTGATTGCAGAGGATATCGTCGGAGAAATAGCCCTAACACCGATCCAACGCTGGTTTTTTGAAAAAGAATTTAAGGCGATTCAGCATTGGAATCAAAGCGTTTTATTGACGCCATGGCGATCACTACAGTCTGAACTATTAGCACGCGCGTTTAATAAATTGTTGAATCATCATCCTATGCTACGTGCGGGATTTAAGTACGTGGATGTCAATTGGATACAAACTTGTACCAGCATAGAACAAATGACCGTGTATCAGTACATTAATTTAAGCGAATTAAGTGCCGAGCAACAAAAAATGGCGTTGCAGCAACATAATGATCGTTTACAAGCGAGCTTAAATATTAATGCACATGAAGTATTTCGAGCCGCTTTATTTGATTTAGGTGCACAAGGCCAACGCTTATTATTAATTGCACATCACCTCGTGATTGATGGTGTCTCCTGGCGAATTTTATTAGAAGACTTAGAACAGATTTATCAACAATTGTTAGAAGGAAACCCGCTTCAGCTTTCGTCAAAGACGATGAGTTATCAACGCTGGTCTAATTTGTTACAGACTTATGCCACTTCGCAAGTGATGCAAGAAGAGCAAGCGTATTGGCTAGCGTTAAGCTCACCAGAAAAGACCCTGCAATTACCCGTAGATTTAGAGTCTTCAGAAGTTAATGAAACGGGTTTCATCAAAAGTTCTTTAAGCAAAGAATTAACCTTGAAGTTGTTACAGCAAGCTCCGAGTGCGTATCGCACGCAAATTAACGACATCCTGTTAACAGCCCTGACGCAAACTATTATGGAGTGGACAGGTGAATCGGGGATTTACTTAAGCTTAGAAGGTCATGGACGAGAGGAAATCGATGCAAGTGTCGATGTATCCAGAACAATCGGTTGGTTTACCTCGATCTTTCCGGTGTATTTAACTTTAGATAAGTCCAAGGCGTTAGGTGACTCACTCAAAGCGATTAAAGAGCAATTACGCGCGATACCGCAGAAGGGAATAGGGTACGGTATTTTACGTTACTTAAAAGAAGGGCCTGAAACAGAAAGTTTATCTCAGTTACCTGAACCGGACTTAGTCTTTAATTACTTAGGTCAATTTGATAATAGCGCCAATAGCGAAAGTTTATTTGCATGGTCTTCAGAATCCTTGGGTGGAAATACCTCGTCTCAGAATCAGATACTCAATAAGCTGAACGTCAATAGTCAAGTGAGTGAAAATCAATTAACCCTGGTATGGAGCTATGCTAAAAGTCTTTACCGTGCCGAAACAATAGAGAATTTGGCTAAATCGTTTAAAGCCTATCTGGAGAAATTAATTCAGCATTGCTGTGAGCCAGATGTGTTTGGTTATACGCCAAGTGATTTTCCTTTACTGTCAGGGGATCAACAAACTATAGACGCAGTGTTTGCACATCGTCCAGGTATTGTAGACAGTTATCCTTTATCACCACTCCAATCGGGTTTATTGTTCCGGTCGATATATCAGCCTGATTCAGATGAGTATTTAGTCCAAATGGCGTTTGAGCTAACAGGAAGCTTGAATAAAACTACTTTACGTGCCGCTTGGCAAGCCGTGCTGAAGCAGCATGAAATATTGCGTACCGGCTTTATACAACAGGGATTAGAGCAAGCGGTGCAATATGTTGTCTCACCAGAACACGTCCGCATGCCTTGGAAAGAGTTCGATTGGCAAGGTAAAAATGAAAAACAACAAGCAAAAGAGCTGAAAGGCTTCTTAGCGAAAGATAGACAACTATTATTTGTGCTAGATGGAGTGCCGTTAATGCGTGTGCACTTAATTCAACTTGCATCAAATCGGCATTATTTAGTATGGAGTAACCATCACCTTGTATTAGATGGTTGGTCAGCATCGTTAGTGCTGAGAGATGTGTGGAAAGCTTACCAAGCATTCAGTTTGTCGCCGGGTCCTGCCTATCAAACCTATATTGCCTGGTTGAAGCAACAAAATGAAGCTGAAGCACAAGCTTTTTGGCGCGGTTATTTAGCGGGTGTCACTCAAGAAAAATATTTAGCGCTTAAACGCTCAGAAATGTGTGCCGAAGAGACAGAAAGTCATGGAAGCTGCGAATTTACCTTAACGCCCGAAGTTAATCAGGGTTTAAAGACATTAACTGAACAGGGTATTACCTTGAATACGGTAATTCAGGGAGCATGGAGTATTCTATTAAGTCGTTACAGTCAACAATCGGATGTAGTGTTTGGAGTGACAGTATCGGGTCGCTCGATAGAGATGAATCAAATTGAAGAGTGCGTGGGTTTATTAATTAATACCTTACCGTTACGTATAGAGGTGAATCCGACACAGGACGTAATTAGCTTCTTATTGAGTCTACAAAAGACCATGCGCGAGGTAGAACAGTATGGTTATCTTGGTTTAGCGAAGATTCAAAGTTTAAGTGACCGAATTGATGCAAGAGAAGGACTATTTGATACCTTATATGTATTTGAAAACTACCCAATACAAGAGCGAGGCCAAGGGTTTGAGTTAGACATAAAGCGCGTATTAGGCATTGAGAAGACAGAGTATCCGTTAAGCATTGCGGTAATTCCAGGAGAGTCATTACGTTTTAAATTAAGTTATAAGTATGCAAATTATAGTCGGGATAGCATAGAACGCTTGGCTGAGCATTTGCAAACACTGCTAAAATCAATGTCAATGGCGCCTGCAGCCACTAAGCTGCAGGAATTAACCCTATTAGCCGAGAAAGAACGTCATCAATTGTTGGTTGAGTGGAACCAGACCGGGGTGATGCATGCAAAAGATAAAACCCTGCACGAATTATTTGAAGAACAAGTACAAAAGTCGCCAGAATCGGTAGCATTAGTCTTTGAAACTAAGAAATTAAGTTACGCGGAATTGAACACGAGAGCTAACCAATTGGGACATTACTTAAGAGGCTTAGGTGTAGTCCCAGAAAGTTTAGTCGGTATTTGTTTAGAACGATCGTTTGAAATGGTAATAGGAATATTAGCGATCTTAAAAGCGGGGGGCGCGTATGTACCGTTAGATCCAGAATATCCAGAAGCTCGTTTACGGTTTATGTTACAGGATACCCAAGCAAGCATATTGATAACACATTCTGCTTTAAAGGATAAATTTACGGATTATGCAGGTCAGCTTATTGTAATCGATGAGAAAAGCTTAGAAATAGGAAAGCAGTCAAAAAACAATTTAGCAAAATTAGCTACGCCAGAGAATTTAGCGTATGTGATTTTTACCTCGGGATCAACCGGTCAGCCCAAAGGGGTTCTGATAGAGCACCATAATGTAATAAGGTTATTCAAAGCTACCAAAGGTTATTATGAATTTAATGCGCAAGATCATTGGACACTATTTCATTCTTTTGCATTTGATTTTTCTGTATGGGAAATATGGGGAGCACTTCTACATGGTGGCCGCTTAATTATTGTATCTTATCTGATTTCGAGATCACCCAAATTATTCTATCAGCTGTTACAGAACGAAAATATTACGGTTCTTAATCAAACGCCTTCCGCTTTTCAACAACTAATGGCTTATGAAGAATCCCGAACCACTAAGCAAAGTTTACAATTACGCTATATTATTTTTGGTGGAGAAGCCTTATCCCTTGAAAGCTTAATTCCCTGGTTTGCACGACATGGTGATGTAACTCCACGTGTAGTAAACATGTATGGTATTACAGAAATAACTGTGCATGCGACTTATGTACCTATTGATTCGTTCAGTGTAAATAAATTTAAAAAGAGTAGCGTTATAGGACATCGTATTACTGATTTACAGTGTTATGTATTAGATGCTTTCCAACAACCGCTGCCCATAGGGGTAATCGGTGAGTTGTATATCGGAGGCGCTGGAGTAGCGAGGGGTTATTTAAATCGAGAAGAATTAACTAGGGAACGGTTTATACAGAATCCATTTGCAAGTGCAGAAGATAAGCATTTAGGTCAGAATTTAAGATTGTATCGAACGGGTGATTTGGTGCGTTATTTATCCGATGGAAATCTTGAATACATAAGTCGAATCGATCATCAGGTGAAGCTGCGAGGATATCGAATAGAATTAGGTGAAATTGAAACGCTATTACGTAAGCAAGAAAGCGTTAAACAAGCAGTGGTTATTGCACGAGAAGATCTAGCGGACCAGAAACGATTGGTCGCGTATGTGAGTTTAAAAGAAAATGGATTAGAAGAACAACAAATTACGTCCTTAAGCCAAATTCTTGAAGCACAGTTACCCGATTATATGCTACCGAGCGCTTTCGTTGTATTGACAGAAATGCCATTGACTGCGACAGGAAAATTAGATCGTAAAGCGTTACCAGCGCCAGATAAACACTATCGAGTAGAAGCATATGTCGCGCCACGAACAGAGGTAGAAAAGACCTTAGCCGACATTTGGTCGGAGTTATTAGGTGTTGCTGAGATAAGTGTTCACGATAATTTTTTCAAGTTAGGTGGCCACTCGTTATTGGCGACACAATTAAATTCCCGGATCCGCAAACAGTATGCCATTGAATTACCGTTGCATTGTCTATTTGAATTTCCGATTTTAAAGTCCTTGGCTGAAAAAATAGCTAAGGAAACGCAAACAACTACAGCATGTCTTCCTAGTTTAGCATTAGTAGAGCGCGATGAAGTGCTGTCTTTGTCCTTTGCGCAACAGCGATTATGGTTTTTAGAGCAGTTTAATGTAGATAAATCAGTCTATAACATTCCTTTTGCATTACGTTTAACAGGTGAATTGAATATTCGGGCATTAAAAGGAGCCTTTAATCAACTCATCGCCCGTCATGAAAGTTTGCGAACTGTCTTTAAAGAACGATCGGGAGAGGCAGAGCAGGTTATTTTGCAGGAACTTTGTTTTGAATTGGAAGAAATTAATCTGGAATTATTATCTGCACAGAAACAAGAATTACAAGTAAAAGCATTGATTGCAGAGGAAGCAAAAAAAGCTTTTGATTTAAGTAAAGGACCTTTGATAAGAGGAAAGCTTCTGAAGCTAAATTCTCAAGAACATATTTTATTAGTAACCCAACATCATATTATTTCAGATGGTTGGTCATTCAAAATATTTAGTCGCGAACTAAGCCTTTTTTATAATGCAATAAAAAACAAGCAATCGGTTTGCTTAGCCCCTTTAGCGATTCAATACGCAGACTTTGCATTATGGCAACGCAGTTGGTTAAGTGGAAAAGTCTTAGAAGAACAATTAGCTTATTGGAAAGCGCAGCTGGCGGATATGCCAGCGATATTATCGTTACCGATCGATAAAGCGCGACCTGCGGTTTCAAGTTATCGAGGAGCTTCGCATAGATTCAACTTGTCATCCGATTTAGCGCGCCAACTACGCGTATTAAGTGAAGAGACAGGCGCAACGCCCTTTATGTTATTACTCGCGGCATTTCAAGTGTTGTTGTATCGCTACAGTGGTCAAGAAGATATTGCGGTAGGAACTCCGATAGCGAATAGAAATCAGCGTGAAATAGAAGATTTAATCGGATTTTTTGTAAATACGCTCGTATTACGTTCCTCGTGTCAGGCAAATTCCAGTTTTATTCAGTTTTTAAAACAAGTAAAAGAAACCACCTTAGATGCTTATAGTCATCAGGATGTGCCATTTGAGCAATTGGTCGATCATTTAAATGTTGAAAGACGCTTAAATATAAATCCCTTATTTCAAATTATGTTTGTATATCAAACGAAGGACCCAGCAAAACTTAAGTTAGAAGGTTTAAATAGTGAGCACATAGACCTAGGCAGTGAAGTTGCGAAATTTGATTTAACTTTAATACTCTTAGAAGAGGAGAAAGGTTTCAGCGTTAGTTTTGAATATACAACGGATTTATTTGAGTTAGAAACTATAAAGCGCATGGGTTTGCATTTCCTACAGTTGTTGGAAGGAATTGTTGCGAATCCACACGAACGAATATCACAATTAGCCTTATTGACAGCGTTAGAGCGTCATCAAGTATTAGTTAAGTGGAATCAGACGGAGGCTATATATCCAAAAGATAAGACAATTAACGAGTTATTTGAAGAACAAGTTAAGAAATCACCCGAAGCTGTAGCTTTAGTATTTGAAGCTAAGGAATTAAGTTATGCCGAGTTAAACACACAAGCAAATCAGCTAGGTCATTACTTAAGAAGCTTAGGTATAGGTTCGGAAAGTTTAGTTGCTATTTGTTTAGAGCGCTCGTTTGCGATGGTAATAGGGATATTGGCGGTTTTAAAAGCCGGAGGTGCGTATGTACCGCTCGATCCAGATTATCCGCCAGAGCGTTTGCGATTTATGTTAGAGGATACACAAGCGACTGTGTTGATAACCGATCTTAGTTTAAAAGATAGATTTGCGGATTATACGGGCTGTCTTCTTTTAATTGATGATCAGAGTTTAGAATTAAAAAAGCAATCGGAGAAAAATTTAGTAAATTTAGCTACGTCAGAGAATTTAGCGTATGTAATTTATACCTCAGGTTCCACCGGACAGCCGAAAGGCGTGATGGTAGAGCATAGAAATGTGGTTAAACTAGCTATGACTTCTGAGCTTAATATAACAACCGAATCCCGCATTGCCCATGCATCCAACACCGCTTTTGATGCGGCTACTTTTGAAATATGGGGCTCGCTGCTTAACGGTGCGCGATCCATTATTTTTTCAAAAATACAGGTTTTATCGGTTAACTTATTTATACAAGCTATAGTAAAACAACAGATAAATACCTTATTTTTAACCAAAGCTTTATTTGATACTTTGGTTTCAGAAAACATTTATAATTTTTCGAAAATTGATCTTTTAATGGTGGGTGGTGAAGCACTTGATCCGCGCAAGATGGGTACCGTTCTAATAAATCAGGAAGCTAGGCCAAAGTTACTTTTTAATATTTACGGACCCACAGAAACAACAGTTTTTTCTACAATTCATTCAATAATTTCAGTAGATTCTGAAATAAGCTCTATTCCTATAGGAAAGCCGATAACGAATACAAAACTTTATGTATTAGATGCATCACAACAGCTAGTGCCGGTAGGCGTAATAGGTGAATTGTATATAGGTGGGGCAGGATTAGCGCGAGGTTATTTAAATCGTGCAGAATTAACTAACGAACGGTTTATAAGCAATCCATTTGCAAATGATAAAGATAAGCACTTAGGTCAGAATTTACGATTATATCGAACTGGGGATTTAGTACGCTATTTACCTGATGGGAATATTGAATATATTGGAAGAATGGATCATCAAGTGAAGTTACGCGGTTATCGTATTGAGTTAGAGGAGATTGAAAGCTTATTGAGGAAAGAAACTGCGGTAAAAGAAGCGGTAGTTATCGCCCGAGAAGACGTACCCGGTCAGAAGCGTTTAGTGGCCTATGTAATCTTGAAACAAGAACACAGATCGGAAGCAGAACAAATCACGCACTTACGTCAACGATTGGAACAGCAGTTACCAGAATATATGTTACCGAGTGGTTTCGCAGTATTAAAAGAATTACCATTAACCGCGTTAGGGAAATTAGACCGTAAAGCGTTAGCAGCGCCAGATGAACAATATCGAGTAGAAGAATATGTAGCACCACGAACTGAGATAGAAAAAACATTAGCGGAAATTTGGTCTGAATTACTTGGCGTTACTCAGATTAGTTGTCATGATAATTTTTTCAAATTAGGGGGTCACTCGTTATTAGCGACTCAATTAAATTCACGGATCCGCAAACAATATGCCATTGAATTACCTTTGCGTTGCTTGTTTGAATTTCCGGTTTTAAAGTCATTGGCGGAAAGAATAACTAAAGAAACGCAAACAACTGCACCCTGTCTTTCTAAGCTAGCATTAATAGCGCGCAGCGAAATACTGCCATTATCCTTTGCGCAGCAGCGCCTATGGTTTTTAGAGCAGTTTAATACCGCTAAAGCGGTGTATAACATTCCCTTTGCGTTACATTTAGCAGGTAAACTGAATATCGAGGCTTTAGAAGAAGCCTTTAATCAACTCATCGCAAGACATGAGAGTTTACGCACGGTATTTAAAGAACGCTCGGGAGAGGCAGAACAAATTATTTTATCAGAGTTTCACTTTACATTAGAAAAAATTGATCTCAGCTCAAAATCTGTGGGGGAGCGAGAGTTACAAATAAAAGGATGGATAAAAGAGGAAACGAATAAGGCATTTGATTTAAATAAGGGACCACTGATACGAGGAAAGCTGCTATACGCAGCCTCCAGGGAAACTATTTTATTAGTGACAATGCATCATATTATTTCAGACGGTTGGTCTTTAAGAATATTTAATCGCGAGCTAAGTCTTTTTTATAATGCCTTTAAAAATAAGCAGCCGGTTAAGCTGGAACCATTAGCTATTCAATATGCTGACTTTGCATTGTGGCAACGTAATTGGTTAAGCGGAGAGGTATTAAAACAGCAGCGGGACTATTGGACAGAACAGCTAAGCGCTAGCCCAGAGATATTATCCTTAGCATTCGATAAGCCAAGACCGAGGCTATCCAGTTATAGAGGTGCGCATCATATCTATAATGTGCCAGCAAATTTAACTAAACAACTACGAATATTAAGTCAAAAAACCGGTACAACGCTCTTCATGTTATTGCTTGCGGTATTTAAAGTATTGTTATATCGCTATAGTGGCCAAGAAGACATTGCAATAGGAACACCGATAGCGAATAGAAACTATCGGGAAATAGAAGAATTAATGGGGTTTTTTGTAAATACCTTAGTATTACGTTCTTCTTGTCATGGCAATCCTAGTTTTATCCAGTTTTTAGAGCAGGTAAAAGAAATAACCTTAGGTGCGTATAGTCATCAGGACGTGCCATTTGAGCAGTTAGTGGATCATCTCAAGATTGAAAGACGCTTAAATGTACATCCCTTATTCCAAGTTATGTTTGCCTTTCAAGCCGCAGATCAAGCAACACTTGATTTACAAGGATTAAATACTCAGTTTTTAGGAGTAGAAAGCGACGTTGCGAAATTTGATCTGACTTTAACGGTATTTGAAGATAAGCAAGCATTCAAGCTTAATTTCGAATATGCGACGGATTTGTTTGAGGAAAAAACCATACAGCGAATGAGTGTGCACTTTCTACAGCTATTAGAGGCAATCGTTGCGAATCCACAAGAACGCATATCCCAATTACCCTTGTTAACAACCTTGGAGCGTCATCAATTATTGCTTGAGTGGAATCAAACAGAAGTGGCATATCCAAAAGATAAGACTCTGCATGAATTATTTGAAGAACAAGTAGAAAAGTCGCCAAAATCAGTAGCATTAGTCTTTGAAGCTAACAAATTAAGTTACGCTGAACTAAATACACGCGCAAATCAGTTGGGTCATTACTTAAGAAGTACAGGTGTAGGTGCAGAAAGCTTAGTCGGAATTTGTTTAGAACGATCGTTTGAAATGGTAATAGGAATATTAGCGATCTTAAAAGCGGGGGGTGCGTATGTACCGTTAGATCCAGAATATCCCAACAAGCGTTTGCAGTTTATGTTAGCCGATACGCAAGCGAGCGTATTAATTACAACAATTAGTTTAAAAGATAAGTTT
>CAMQQG010000110.1:0-12487 GCA_947034895.1 Rhytidiadelphus loreus
CGCCCCGCCGCGGGTGAAGGCGGCATCGAGCTTGACGTAATCGAGCCCTGCCTCGAAGAGGCGCTGAATGCTTCCCAGACGTTCGCCGGCGTGTTCGATGCCGAAGCGGGCACCGGTCGGGCGCAGCTGGCGGGCGAGTTCGCGCATCGTTTCGAATTGCTCGTCGGCCGCCGCCTCGGCGATCTCGATCCAGAGGTGGCGGGCGGCGCGAGGTGAATCCTGCAGCCGTTTGCGGAGCCGCGCGGCAAAGCCGCTGTCGGGCAGCGATGCGGGCGAGATGTTGATGCAGCGGGCCTGCCCGTCACGGGCGATCGCCTCGAGCGCGAGCGCCATGGCCCGCTCATCGACGGTGCTGGTGAGCCGGCTGCGCGCCGCGAGCGGCAGCCAATGGCCGGCGGTCTCAAAGGCCCCGTTCGGCTCGAGCTGCATGCGAAGCGGGCATTCGAGGTGAATGAGCAGCCCCCGCGCATCGACTACCGGGAAACTGCCGAGTCGCACCTTTCCTTCATCGAGCGCCTCACGGACCCGCTCACGCCAGCCACGCTCGCCGATTCGCCACCAGGCTTCGCCGCCCTGCTCGCCGGCGCTCATGACCGCGAACGGACCGGCGCTTTCCGCCCGGGCGAGTGCCATGTCGGCGTCGGCGAGCAGGTCTCCCACCGCGCAACCAGGAATGATCTCGACGGCGCCGGCGACCACGGCGCTTTGCGGCGAGAAGATCGGCATCTCCACCCGCAGCAGGTTGACCACCGCCTCCGAGGTCTCCATCGACAACCCACTCTCCGGCAGCACGAGCGCGAAATCGGAGCCGTTGAGCCGCCCGACGAAGGCGCCGCGGACGTGGGCGATGTAGGCCTCCAGCACCCGTCCGACTGCGAGGATCAGATGGTCGACCTCTTCGCGGCCGAGCGAGCGATTCATCTCGGACAGTCGCAAGACCCGCAACAACACCATGCCGCCTCCGGCCGACGCATCTTCGCGGATCAGCGCCGCGCCGAGTTGCGCCAGGAAGTGTCCGCGGTTGGACAGGCCCGTCAGCGGGTCGCAACTCGCCTGCCGCCGCAGGCTCTCGACCTGGATGGCTTGCGCTTCGAACACGCCACGCAAGCGCGCGACCATCGAATTCATGGCCCGCGTCAGCCGGCGCAGTTCGGGGACGGCCGGCTCGGGCGCGGTCAGGTAGTCGCCGCGTTCGAGCGATTCGGCTTGCCGGAGGGTGGCGTCGAGCGGAGCGCGGATCCGGCGGACGGCCCATGCTGCGAAGCCTGTGGCCACCGCGGCGAGCAAGGCCAGCCCAACAGCGAGGTGGAGGCTGCCGCGCCATAGTTCGTCGTTGGCCTCGCCCGCCTGACCGGTGACTTGCACCGAACCGAAGGCTCGGCCCCGGTCCGACATCTGCGCAGTTGCCGGGGGCGAGATGACGGGAAACAGTCCCACGAACCATCCGGGCGCAGTGCCTGGTGCGGCAGCGGCCTCACGCAGCAGGACGCCCTCTCCGCGCGTGGTGTCGACACGAAGCCGACGGAAGGCACCGGTGTCGAAGCGCGCGCAAATCGTCGCCCGCTGCGCCGTGGGATCGTCGGCCTGCTGCGAAAGGGTCCGAGCCAGCTCGTCCGCAGACAGACTGTTTTTCTGACGCAAGCCGCTTTCCAGCAGCGAACCCGCCGACTTTCCAGCAGCGAACCCGCCGACGCGATATAGATCGCCAGGCAGCCGGCGAACGCCAGCGACAGGGTGCACGACAACAGCAGCCAGATTCGTCGGATCAGTGACATCGTGATCTCGGGTGAGCACCGCCGGCTCTGGTGAGGTCAACGCCAGGAACCGAAGGGACGAGGGGGCCGTAAATGCCCGCGTGGGGCTGTCTCCGAACCCGGCTTATCTTCGCGCCGGCGGCAAGTCCGTGCAGGCTCCCTCGAATGCCTCGGCGGCCAACCCGATCGTCTCACCCAGCGTGGGATGCGGGTGGATCGTCTTGCCGATGTCGACCGCATCGGCTCCCATCTCGATGGCCAGCGCGATCTCGCCGATCATGTCGCCGGCGTGCGTGCCGACGATGCCGCCGCCGACGATGGCGTGCGTCGCTTCGTCGAAGAGCAGCTTGGTGAAGCCCTCGTCGCGGCCATTGGCGATCGCCCGGCCCGAGGCGTTCCAGGGGAACAGGCCTTTCCTGACCTTCATGCCACGCGCCTTCGCCTCGTCTTCGGTGACGCCGACCCAGGCCACTTCCGGGTCGGTGTAGGCCACGCTCGGGATCACCCGGGCATCGAAGGCCGCCTTCGTGTCGCCCGCGGCCACTTCCGCCGCGACATGCCCTTCGTGGACCGCCTTGTGCGCCAGCATCGGCTGGCCGACGATGTCGCCGATCGCGAAGATGTGCGGCACGTTGGTGCGCATCTGAAGGTCGACCGGAATGAAGCCGCGCTCGCCGACGGTCACGCCCGCCTTCTCGGCGCCGATGCGCTTGCCGTTCGGTGTGCGGCCGACCGCCTGCAGCACCAGGTCGTAGAGCTGGGGCTCTTTCGGCGCGCCCGCGCCTTCGAAGCGCACGAGGATGCCATCGGCCGTCGCCTCGCCGCCGACCGTCTTCGTCTTCAGCATGATGTGGTCGAAGCGCGGCGCGTTCATCTTCTGCCAGACCTTGACCAGGTCGCGGTCGGCGCCCTGCATCAGGCCGTCCAGCATCTCGACCACGTCGAGCCGGGCGCCGAGCGTGGAATACACCGTGCCCATTTCGAGGCCGATGATGCCGCCGCCGACGACCAGCATGCGCTTGGGTTGTTGGCGCAACTCGAGCGCGCCGGTGGAGGTGACGACGCGCGGATCGTCCTTCGGCAGGAATGGCAGCTTCACCGCTTCGGAGCCGGCGGCGATGACAGCGTTCTTGAACTTGATCGTCTGGTCGCCCCCGGCCGCCAGTTCCACCTTGACATGGAACGGATCGATGAACTGCCCGTCTCCCTGCACGACGGTCACCTTGCGCATCTTCGCCATCGCCGCGAGGCCGCCGGTCAATTTGCCGACGACCTTTTCCTTGTGCGTGCGCAGTTTGCCCAGATCGATCGCCGGCGCCGCGAAACTGATGCCGTAGTGGTCGAAATGCTTGACCTCGTCCATGACCTGCGCCACGTGCAAGAGCGCTTTGGACGGGATGCAGCCGACGTTCAGGCAGACACCGCCCAAGGTCGGGTAGCGCTCGATCAGCACGACCTTCATGCCGAGGTCGGCGGCACGGAACGCGGCCGAATAACCCCCTGGGCCGGCGCCGAGGACGAGCAGGTCGCATTCGAGATCGGCGCCGCCCGCGTCACTGGCGGCGACCGGACGTTGGAGCGAAGCGGGTGCCGGTGGTGTCGTCGCCGCAGCGGCAGGCGCCGTCGGCGGGCTCGTGGGCGCCGACTCACTGCCCTCGCCTTCCAGGACCAGCACGGGTGAGCCCTGACTGACGATGTCGCCGATCTTCAGCTTCACCTCCTTGACCACACCCGCATGCGACGACGGGATCTCGATCGACGCCTTGTCGCTTTCGACCGTGATCAGCGACTGCTCGGCCTTGACGGTGTCGCCCGCCTGCACCAGCACCTCGATGACCGCCACGTCCTTGAAGTCGCCGATGTCCGGCACGTTGATGTCGATGAGGGCCATATCACTCTTTTTTGAGGTTCAGTTTGAGAGTGTGGACGTGCAGCGGTCCGGCCGAGTTCTTGTCGAATTCGCAGCCGGCGCGACAGCCGAGCTCGGCGATCTCACGCGCCGTCTTCAGCTTGTCGTAGCTCGCGTACATCGCGCCGAGCGCGAAGGCACGGCCGGTGCCGATGCCCCAAAACCGGTCGAATTCGAACACCTCGCGATACGAGTAGACGCCGAAGATGCCGGCGTCGTTGGCGATCAGCGCGGTGAACTGCGAGCTTTCGTACGGGTCGGCATCGTCTTCCTTGGTGTTGAGGAAGAAGTTCTCCTTCAACTTCGGATGCAGCTTCAGAAAGGTTTCGAAGACCTGATCGCGAGACTTCAGGCGCAATTCGTCCGGCGGCAGCGCCGCGAGCGCCAGCCGGAGCACGGGAAAGTGCGCCGTCGTGCCGGCCATGCCGACCCAGTTGTCGCCGACCTTGAAGAGTTTCTCGTTGGCCTCGTAGCCATGGGCCAACCGTGTGTCGCCGAAGGTGACCAGCGTGTCCGCTGCGATCGCCACCGTGGCGCCTTTGCGTACCACCACGACCGTCGTCATGCCTAGAGGAGCACGCGGCGGAAATCGGCCAGGATTTGCCCGAGATAGGCGTTGAAACGCGCCGCCGACGCGCCATCGATCACCCGGTGGTCGTAGGACAGCGACAGCGGCAAAGTCAGGCGCGGCACGAACTGCTTGCCGTCCCAGACCGGCTTCATCGCACTCTTCGACAGGCCGAGGATGGCGACTTCCGGTGCGTTGATGATCGGCGTGAAATGCGTGCCGCCGATGCCGCCGAGCGAACTGATCGAAAAGCAACCGCCGGTCATCTCGGCCGGGCTCAATTTGCCGTCGCGGGCCTTCTTCGCCAACTCGCCCATCTCGGTGCTGATCTGGAGCACGCCCTTCTTGTCGGCGTCCTTCAGCACCGGCACCACCAGGCCGTTCGGCGTGTCGGCCGCGAAGCCGATGTGGAAATACTGCTTGTAGACGAGCTGGTCGCCATCCAGGCTGGCATTGAAATCGGGGAAGCGCTGCAGCGCCGAGACGACTGCCTTGATCACGAACGCGAGCATCGTGACCTTCACGCCCGACTTCTCGTTTTCCTTGTTCGTCGAGACGCGGAACGCTTCGAGTTCGGTGATGTCGGCATCGTCGTTGTTGGTGACGTGCGGGATCAGCACCCAGTTGCGATGCAGGTTGGCGCCGGAGAGTTTCTTGATGCGCGACAGGTCCTTGCGCTCGACCGGGCCGAACTTCGCGAAGTCGACCTTCGGCCACGGCAGCAGGCCAGGGATGCCGCCGCCCACGGGCAGAGCGGCTGCCGATGGCGCCTTGGCCGCCTGTGCATGCGTCTGCACGCTGCCCGACATCACGCTCTTGACGAAGGCCTGAACGTCGTCCTGCGTGATCCTGCCCTTCGGGCCGCTGCCCTTGATCTCGTCGAGCGGCACGCCGAGTTCGCGCGCCAGCTTGCGAATGGTCGGTGACGCGTGCGGCAGATCGCCCTTCGGCTGCGAGGGCTCGTGCGCGGGCAATGCCGCTGTCGGTACGGGCTTGTCGGCGCTGGGTATGGCCGGCGGCGGTGGCGAAGCGGGTGCAGGCGCGGGCGCAGCCGCCTGGGTGGGCGCTGGTGTCGGTGCGGGTGCCGGTGCCGGTGCCGGGGTAGAACCGGCTGCAGCATCCAGTACCACGACCGGCGTGCCCTTCGACACCTTGTCGCCGACCTTGACCTTCACCTCCTTGACGACACCCGCCTGCGACGACGGAATCTCCATCGACGACTTGTCGCTCTCGACGGTGATCAAACTTTGTTCGACCTTGATCGTGTCGCCGACCTTGACCATGACCTCGATCACCGTGACCTCGTCGAAGTCACCGATGTCGGGCACCAGCACGTCGACCGGGCCGCCGGCGCCGGTGGGCGCTGCAGCAGGTGCCGGCGAGGGCGGTGCAGTTGCCGGCGTCTCGTCCTCTTCAACGACCGCAGGTGCGGCAGCCGGCGCCTCGCCGGCCTCCAGCATCAGCACCAGCGACCCCATCTTCACCTTGTCGCCCACCTTGACCTTCAGTTCCTTGACGACTCCCGCGAGCGACGCCGGTATCTCCATCGAGGCCTTGTCGCTTTCGACCGTGATCAGCGACTGCTCCGCTTTCACCGTGTCGCCGGCGGCGACCAGCAGTTCGATGACCTCGACCTCCTCGAAGTCACCGATGTCCGGGACCTTGACTTCCACGATTGCCATTTGTTGCCGTCTCCGTCGACGTCTTAATTCGGGTTGAAACCGATCACGCGTAGAGCGGGTTGATCTTGTCGGCGTTGATGCCGTATTTCGCGATGGCCTCGGCGACCTTGGCCATCGGCAACGCGCCCTCGTCGGCCAGCGCCTTCAAGGCCGCGACGACGATGTAGTGGCGGTTGATCTCGAAGTGCTCGCGCAACTTGCTGCGGAAATCGCTGCGGCCGAAGCCGTCGGTGCCCAGCACCTTGTAGGTCCTGCCGCGCGGTATGAAGGCGCGGATCTGCTCGGCGTAGTTCTTCATGTAGTCGGTCGAGGCGATCACCGGACCGGTCTGCGTGTCGAGCTGCTGCGTGACGAAGGGCACGCGCTGCGCGGCCTCGGTCGGGTGCAGCAGGTTGTGGCGCTCGCAGTCCTGGCCGTCGCGGGCGAGTTCGTTGAAGCTCGGGCAACTCCAGACGTTCGCCGCCACACCCCAGTCGGCTTCCAGCAGCTTCTTCGCCGCGACGCTCTCCAACAGGATCGTGCCGCTGCCGAGCAGGTTGACGCGCGGCGAAGGGCCGGCGGGCGCCTCGTCGAGCAGGTACATGCCCTTGATGATCTCCGCCTCGGTGCCGGGCCGCAGCCCCGGCTGCGCGTAGTTCTCGTTCAGCAAGGTCAGGTAGAAATAGACGTTGTCCTGCTTCTCGACCATGCGCACCAGGCCGTGGTGCAGGATCACGCCGACCTCGTGCGCGAACGTCGGGTCGTAGCTGATGCAGTTGGGAATCGTGCCGGCCATGATGTGGCTGTGGCCGTCCTCGTGCTGCAGGCCTTCGCCGTTCAGCGTCGTGCGGCCCGAGGTGCCGCCGAGCAGGAAGCCGCGCGCCTGCATGTCGCCGGCGGCCCAGGCCAGGTCGCCGATGCGCTGGAAACCGAACATCGAGTAGTAGACGTAGAACGGCACCATGATGCGGTTGTTGGTCGAATAGCTGGTCGCCGCGGCGATCCAGCTGCTCATGCCGCCCGGCTCGTTGATGCCTTCCTGCAGCACCTGGCCGGACTTGTCTTCCCGGTAGTACATCACCTGGTCGCGGTCGACCGGCGTGTAGTTCTGGCCGGCCGGGTTGTAGATGCCGATCTGGCGGAACAGGCCCTCCATGCCGAAGGTGCGGGCCTCGTCGACGAGGATGGGCACGACGCGCGGGCCGAGCGCCTTGTCGCGCAGCAGCTGGGTCAGGAAGCGGACGAAGGCCTGGGTGGTCGAGATCTCGCGGCCTTCGGCAGTCGCATCGAGCACCGCCTTGAACGTCTCCAGCGGCGGCACCGGGATCTGTTCGTCGGCCTTGACGCGGCGGTGCGGCAGGTAGCCGCCGAGCGCGGCACGTCGCTCGTGCAGGTAGCGCATCTCCGGCGTGTCTTCCGCCGGTTTCAGGAACGGAATGTCGGCGAGCTGGTCGTCGGCGATCGGGATGTTGAAACGGTCGCGGAAGATCCTCACGTCCTCGTCGATCAGCTTCTTGGTCTGGTGGGCGGTGTTCTTGCCTTCGCCGCTCTTGCCCATGCCGAAGCCCTTGACGGTCTTGATCAGCAGCACGGTCGGCTGGCCGACGGTCGTCGAGGCCTTGTGGAACGCCGCATAGACTTTTTGCGGGTCGTGGCCGCCGCGGTTCAGGCGCCAGACGTCGTCGTCGCTCATCTTCGCGACCATCTCGAGCAGCTTCGGGTGCTGGCCGAAGAAATTCTTGCGGACGAAGGCGCCGTCGTTGGCCTTCATCGCCTGATAGTCACCGTCGACCGTCTCCATCATCACCTTGCGCAGGATACCTTCCTTGTCGCGGGCGAGCAGCGGGTCCCAGTAGCTGCCCCAGAGCAGCTTGATGACGTTCCAGCCCGAGCCGCGGAATTCGCCTTCGAGCTCCTGGATGATCTTGCCGTTGCCGCGCACCGGGCCGTCGAGGCGCTGCAGGTTGCAGTTGACGACGAAGATCAGGTTGTCGAGTTTCTCGCGGGCCGCGAGGCCGATGGCGCCGAGCGACTCGGGCTCGTCCATCTCACCATCACCGCAGAACACCCAGACCTTGCGGTTGGCGGTGTCGGCGATGCCGCGGGCGTGCAGGTACTTGAGGAACCGCGCCTGGTAGATCGCCATCAGCGGGCCGAGGCCCATCGAGACGGTCGGGAACTGCCAGAACTCCGGCATCAGCTTCGGATGCGGATAGCTGGAAATGCCCTTGCCGTCGACCTCCTGCCGGAAGTTGAGCAGCTGCTCCTCGGTCAGGCGCCCTTCCATGAACGCGCGGGCGTAGATGCCAGGCGAGGAATGACCCTGGATGTAGAGCAGGTCGCCGCCGTGGCCCTCGCTCTCGGCATGCCAGAAGTGGTTGAAGCCGGTGCCGAACATCGTCGCGAGCGAGGCGAAGCTGGAGATGTGGCCGCCGAGGTCGCCGCCATCGGCCGGGTGCAGCCGGTTCGCCTTCACCACCATCGCCATCGCGTTCCAGCGCATGTAGGCGCGCAGCCGCTCCTCGATCTCGATGTTGCCCGGGGTGCGCTCCTCCTGGTCGACCGGGATGGTGTTGACGTACGCTGTGTTGGCGGAGAACGGCACGTCGATGCCGGCCTGGCGCGCATGGTCGATCAGCGTTTCGAGCAGGAAGTGGGCGCGGTCGCCGCCCTCCGCGCTGATGACGGCCGACAAGGCGTCGAGCCACTCACGGGTTTCCAGGGCGTCGACGTCATTCGCGGCGGCACCGAGGAACGAATCAGGCTGTGCGGACATGCGTGTCTCCAGATGAAGGTGCAAGCCCTGAGGTGGCGAGCGCTGCGAAGTTTCGCACAACTCGCGAGTCATTCCAAATCGTGCAATATGATTTCATATCGTGATATTCGGGAGGCCAAACGAAGGGCCGCTTTCCTAGCTGCAGCGTCACGTCGCACCCCTCCGCTGCCTCGATAATCGACCGATGCAACCCGTGCACCAGGCCGTTTTCTCGTCGTTGGCCAAGCGAACCTGGCCCGAGCGCATCGTCGGCCGCTGGTGGCGGCGGCAGTCGCCTGCCCGCCAGGACCGTTTCGCCACCCTCGGGCCGCTGATCTCGGTGCTGCTCTTTCTGGCGGCGATCATCTCGGCCTTTTGGTACTTGCGCAATGAGGAATTCGAGCGCGAGCAGGAATTGGTCAAGCGCGACACCGAGGTCGCACAACAGCAGATACGCCTGCGACTGATCGAGAACCAGGAGCAACTCGTCCGCATCGCCCGCGAGATCGTCACCCGAACGATCGACCGCAACGAGTTTCTGGCGCAGGCGGCCGAGTTCACCCGCGACCGGCCGGAAATCACCAACCTGATCTGGGTGACCGGCAACCGCGACGCGCTGGCCAACTACTCGGCCAGCATCGGCCCGAACGATGTCGGGGCCATCCCGGACGAACCTTCCAACTCGCTGCCGATCGCCGGCAAGGGCAGTGCGCCCGAGGCGGCTTTCCTGGCCGCACGAAGCCAGCGATTGCCGGCCTATTCGACGCCGTTCGTCGACTCTTTCGGCAACGCAGTGTTCGAAATCCAGGTCCCCTTGCTCGAGCGCAGCAACTTCGTCGGTACGTTGATCGCGGAATATTCGATCGAGGGCCTGATGCGCCGGCATGTGCCGAAGGACGTGTCGGACCGTCACGCGATCACGCTGCTCGACAGCAGCGCCCATGCGCTCGCCAGCACGATTTCCCAGACACAGGGCGCCAAGCCCACCCGGCCCGCGATCGTCTACGAGGTGCCGATCTCGCCTGCGAACAACGGACTGATGTTGCGTGGGCAAGGCTACCGGACCTCCGTCGGGCTCATCAGCAACACACTCTTCTGGATGGTCGCGGCGCTGTCGGTGCTGACGGTCTGGATGCTGCTCGGCACCTGGCGCCACATGGGCGGGCGGCTGCAGATGCAGAACGCGCTCGTCAGCGAAACCAATTTTCGCCGGGCGATGGAAAACTCGATGTTGACCGGCATGCGTGCCATGGACATGGAAGGTCGCATCACCTACATCAATCCCGCGTTTGGCGCGATGACCGGCTTTTCCGAAGCCGATCTGGTCGGGCGCACGCCGCCCTTTCCCCATTGGCCGCCCGACCGGCTGGAAGAAAACAGCCGCTTGCTCCAGCAGGAATTGCTCGGCCGGAGCCCGGCGGGCGGCATCGAGGTCAAGGTGATGAGAAAGGACGGTTCCCTCTTCGACTCGCGCATGTACGTCTCGCCGCTGATCGACCCGAAGGGCGTGCAGACCGGCTGGATGACCTCGATGACCAACATCACCGAGGCCAAGCGCATCCGCGACCAGCTGTCCGCGTCGCACGAGCGTTTCACGACGGTGCTCGAAGGGCTCGACGCCTCGGTGTCCGTGCTGTCGGTGCAGCAACGCGAGCTGCTCTTCGCCAACCGCTCCTACCGGCTCTGGTTCGGCGCGCAGGCGAACGGTCACGGCTTGCTGGCCGGGGCCGACCACAGTGCGCCGTATCCGGCCGAGGCGGACGACCCGGTCGACAACTTCGGCGGCCTGCCGACCCAGGAGCTGACCGAGGCGGGTACCGATTCGCGCGAGCTCTTCATCGAATCGCTGCAGAAGTGGTTCGAGGTGCGCGCCCGCTACATCCAGTGGACCGACGGCCGATTGGCACAGATGTTGATCGCGACCGACATCACCGCCCGCCGCAGCGCCGAGGCCCTCGCCGCCAGCCAGGCCGCCAAGGCGCAGGTGACGAGCCGGCTGGTGACGATGGGCGAGATGGCGTCGTCGGTCGCGCACGAGCTGAACCAGCCGCTGACGGCGATCACCAACTACTGCAACGGCATCGTCAGCCGCGTCAACAACAACGCCATCGACAAGGAAGATTTGATCGCGGCGCTGCAAAAGACCTCGCGGCAGGCGCAGCGGGCGGGCCAGATCATCCACCGCATTCGTGCCTTCGTGAAGCGCAGCGAGCCGCAGCGGCAGAAGTCGCAGGCGCACAGCATCGTCGACGACGCCGTCGAGCTCGCGGGCATCGAACTGCGGCGCCGCAACGTCGGCATCAGGACCTATGTCGCCCAGCGGCTGCCGACGCTGATGGTCGACCCGATCCTGATCGAACAGGTGGTGCTCAACCTGCTGAAGAACGCCGCCGAGGCGGTCGACAACGCCAAGCTGCCGCAGGCGCGCCGCACGATCGAGTTGCGGGTCGTGCCGTTGCAGAGCGACGAAGATGGCAAGGTGATCGAATTCAGCGTCACCGACATGGGCCCGGGATTGAAGGAGGAGGTCATCGCCCGGATGTACGAGGCCTTCTTCTCCACCAAGCCCGACGGCCTGGGCATCGGCCTGGGCCTTTGCCGCTCGATCGTCGAGAGCCACCGCGGTCGTTTGAAGGCGCAGAACCTCTACAATGGAGAAGAGTGTGTCGGCTGCCGTTTCTCGTTCACTTTGCCTGAGGTACCGCTGGGCACAGGCGACAAGACCCTGGCTTTCGAGAAGCTTGCAACCCCCGACGCGACTGTGATCTCATGAGTCTGATTCCCAAGAAAGGCACCGTCTACGTCGTCGACGACGACGAGGCGGTTCGCGATTCGCTGCAATGGTTGCTCGAAGGCAAGGACTACCGCGTCAAGTGCTTCGAGTCGGCCGAGTCGTTCCTGTCCCGCTTCGATCCGCGTGAGGTCGCCTGCCTGATCGCCGACATCCGCATGGACGGCATGAGCGGCCTGGAACTGCAGGACCGCCTGCTCGAGCGCCGCTCGCCGTTGCCGGTCACCTTCATCACCGGCCACGGCGACGTGCCGATGGCGGTGACGACGATGAAAAAAGGTGCCGAGGATTTCATCGAGAAGCCGTTCAAGGAAGATCAGCTCGTCGCACTGGTCGAGAAAATGCTCGATCGTGCACGGGTCGACTTTTCCAAGCACCAGGAAGCCGCCAGCCGCGACGCGCTGCTGTCCCGCCTGACGACCCGCGAGGCGCAGGTGCTCGAGCGCATCGTCGCCGGGCGCCTCAACAAGCAGATCGCCGACGACCTGGGCATCAGCATCAAGACGGTCGAGGCGCATCGCGCCAACATCATGGAAAAGCTCAACGCCAACACCGTGGCCGACCTGTTGAAGATCGCCCTCGGCGCCCAGGCCAAGGTCTGACCGCCTGCTCCCGCTGCTGAAGGCCGCCTGATCCGCGGCCTTCCTCGCTTTCTGACACGCTTCTTTCGACACGCCTTATTCCATGACCGCGCAGCTGATCCACGGCACCGAGCTTTCGAAGTCGATTCGTGCGGATGTCGCCCGCCGAGCCGCGCGCCTGCGCGCGCTCGGGCGTCCGCCTGGCCTGGCGGTCGTGCTCGTCGGCGACGACCCGGCGAGCGCTGTCTACGTGCGCAACAAGGTCCGCGCCTGCGAGGAGACCGGGCTGCATTCGGTGCTCGAGAAGTTTCCGGCGACGCTTGGCGAATCTGCTCTGCTGACGCGCATCGAGGCGCTGAATGCCGACCCGGACGTTCACGGCATCCTGGTTCAGCTGCCCCTGCCCGCCCACATCGACCCCTCGAAGGTGATCGAGTCGATCTCGCCGGCGAAAGATGTCGACGGTTT
>CAMQQG010000111.1:0-24019 GCA_947034895.1 Rhytidiadelphus loreus
TCCGGTCTGCGCCTGCGGACCGTCCTCGGGCTGTTCGTCGTCGCGCTGCTGGCCTGCCACTTCGCGCTGACCCTGCAGCACAACGGCAGCATCTACCTCGATGCCGCCGCGTACACGCACTACACCGCGAAGCGGCCCTACCAATACCGCGTCCTGATGGCGCCGGTGCTCGCCGGGTTGATGCATCTGTTCTCGCTGCCGGCGGCCGCAGGCTGGGTCGGCAAGCTCCCGGTGTACGTGTCGACACCCGAGGCGGCCAGCTACTTCGTCATCGACGCGGTGGGGTTCGCTGCCTCCTGCCTGCTGATGGCTGCCCTGGCGAGGAAGGCACTGGTCGACGGCCACCGGGTTCGGCTGACGCTCGCGATCTACATCGCGATGGCCTACCTCTTCTTTTGCCTGAACCCGAACCTCGCCTTCGTCCTGCCTTACGACCTGCCTTCGCTGGTGCTCTCGCAAGCCTGCCTGCTGTGCGTGCTGAACCGCCGGTGGGGCTGGCTGTATCCCCTGTTCGTATTGGCGACGGTGAACCGGGAAACCAGCTTTCTGGTCGTGGCGTTCATGGCCGCGCGGTGGCTGCTCGACGCCGAAGCGCGCCGATCGTTGCGCCAGGTGGCCGCGCTCGCGTCGCTGTGGGTGGCCGTGAAGGTCGTGCTCTACCTCGTCTTCGCCGGCCTGCCTTCGGACGAGGGGTTTCGGCTCGTCTACAACCTCCGCTCGCTGCTCAAACCCTGGCAGTGGCCGGCCCTGCTGCCCCTGCTGGCCAGCTTCGGCGTGGCGCTCTGGTCGCTGCGGCTCGCCCCGCCCCAGCGCGCCTGGGCAGCCACCGGCGTGCTCGGCTTCGTCCTGATCTTCATGGTCGGCCAGATCACCGAAACCCGCGCGTTCGCGGAAGTGATGGTGTTCTTCTCGCTCGCCGCGGCCCAGTGGCTGGGCGGGTCGCCGCGCCGAGGCTGACGCCGGCTGCAGGGCGCGGGCGCAGTTAACGATCAAGTTTTGCGATCGGCATCCGACACTGAAGTCACTGTCCTCGGAGACTGCGGTGCTGAAGATTCGAAACCTTTCTATTTCCGGCCGACTCGGCGCGGCGTTCGGCCTGCTCCTGACCTTGCTGATCGGCCTCGCCTTGTTGTCCGGCGTCGACTCGGGCCGGCTTCTGGGCGTGACCGAACAGTTCGAACAACGGGTCTCGCCCTCGGCGACCGCGGTGTTCCAGTTCTCCAACGCCATCAAGGATCTGCGTCGACTCGAATCGCAGACCATCCTGTGGGTGCCCGACGCCGATCAGCTCAAGGACCTGGGCATCGACGCGTCGATGCAAAAGGCGCAAGTCCAGGCCGAAGAGGCGTTGCAGCAATACGAGAAGTTGGCAGTGAACAGCGAGGACCAACGCAACTTCGCGGAATTGAAAGGCCTGCTCGCCGCCTATGCCACGGCCCGCGCCGAGGTGGTCAAGGTCGCGATGGCCGCGAGCCAGGACGCGACGAAGAGCCTGGAGGCCAAGAAAATGATGTGGTACGGGCCGTCGCGCAAGGCCTTCGGGGCGCTGTCGAAGTCGTTCGACGACTGGCGGGTTCGGGCGAACGAGGCCGGGCAAAAGGCGGCCGCGGATGCCAAAGCGAAGTACGAGCAGGCGCGCTTGCTGCGGCTCGGCTTCGTGGCGCTGGCGCTCACCATCGGCGTGGCCGCGGCGTGGTTCATCAGCCGGTCGATCACCGTGCCTCTGGCGCAAGCGGTCGAGGTGGCCGAGGCGGTCGCCAGCGGTAACTTGCACTCCCGGATCACCGTCACCGGTTCGGACGAGACCGCCAAGCTGCTGCAAGCCCTGCAGGCGATGAACAGTCATCTGGTGACCATGGTCGGGCAAATTCGCGAGAGCAGCGACAGCATCCTCACCGGCTCGACCGAGATCGCCAACGGCAACTCCGACCTGAGCCGGCGCACCGAAATGCAGGCCGCCAACCTGCAGCAGACCACGGCCTCGATGGGCCAGTTGACCGTCACCGTGCGGCAAAGCAGCGAGACCGCCCGTCAGGCGACGCAGCTCGCCAGCGCGGCCTCGGCGGCGGCGACCCAGGGCGGTGTCGCGGTCGGCCAGGTGGTCAGCACGATGCAGGAGATCGCCCAGTCGTCCAGACACATCGCCGACATCACCGGCGTGATCGAGGGCATCGCGTTCCAGACCAACATCCTGGCGCTGAATGCCGCCGTCGAAGCGGCGCGGGCCGGCGAGCAGGGCCGTGGCTTCGCGGTGGTCGCGAGCGAGGTGCGCTCGCTCGCGCAGCGTTCGGCCGAGGCCGCCAAGCAGATCAAGTCGCTGCTCGGCGTGAGCGTCGAGCGGGTCGACCTCGGGAACCGGTTGGTCGATAACGCCCGGATCGGCATGGACGACATCGTCGCCCAGGTGCAGCGCGTCAGCGAACTCATCGCGGAGATCGCGACGGCGACCGGCGAGCAGAGCGTCGGCATCGGTCAGGTGGGCGATGCGGTCGGTCAGCTCGACCAGGTCACGCAGCAGAACGCCGCGCTGGTCGAGCAGAGTGCGGCGGCAGCCGAAAGTCTGCGGGGCCAGGCCGATCGACTGATCGCGGCCGTCGGCATTTTCCGGTCGACGTGACGCGGGCGATCGGGGAGCGCGGAGCGGGCCGCTGAGGATTCGACGGGCATGTCGCTTGCCGAAGCGTCGGGGTCGACCGAACCCCGAGGACCTGCCCGATGCGATTTCCAGCCTGCCCACCGGGCCGCCATGACAGGCCGGCACGGCCATGATCACGCTCGGCATCAACGCCGCGTTCCATGACTCTGCTGCGGCTCTGGTGATCGACGGCGTCGTCGTCGCAGCGGCCGAAGAAGAGCGCTTCACGCGCATCAAGCACGCCAAGCGGCCGGTGCCGTTCGCGGCCTGGGAACTGCCGTTCAACGCCATCCATTTCTGTCTCGAACGAGCGGGCGTGAACCTGCGGGAGGTCGACCACGTCGCCTACAGCTTCGACCCGCGCAGCTTCGTCGACGACCCGGCCCTGCTCGCCGCCCCCACGATCGAGATTCCTCTGAACCTGCAAACCCCGAGCGCCGCGAGCCGCTGGGAGAACCCCTGGGACCCCCTCTTTCTCGCCGAGATCGTCAACGCACCCGGCCAGCTGGCCGACGGGGCGCCGCACCACTTGCGCGAACGACTGGGCCGCTCGGCCGGAGCCGCGGCCTACCGCTGGCACTTCATCGACCATCACCTCTGCCATCAGGCGAGCGCCTGTCTGGCCGCGCCCTTCGAGAGCTGCGCGGTGATGACGCTCGATGGCCGCGGCGAACGCTCGACGACCACCTACGGCCGCTACCGCGACGACCGCTACGAAGGTTACGGCGGGGTCGCGGTGCCGCATTCGCTCGGCCTGCTCTACGAAGCGGTCACCGCCCACCTCGGCTTCCTCCACTCCAGCGACGAGTACAAGGTGATGGCGCTGGCGGCGCTCGGTGTGCCGCGCCATTACGAAGCGCTGCGCGCCAAAGTGCGGGTGCTCGCCGAAGGGCGCTACGAGATCGAGCCGCTCGATCTCGCCGCCTTGTTCGGACCCCGGCGCGCCGCTGGCGAGCCGCTGGCGCAAGCCCATTTCGACGCCACCGCCTCCTTGCAGAAGGTGCTCGAGACCACCGTCATGGAACTGGCCGGCTGGCTGCGGGAGGCGACCGGCGAACGCTCGCTCGCGATGGCCGGCGGCGTGGCGCTGAACTGCGTGATGAACTCGGTGCTGCGCGACAGCCGGATCTTCGACGCCGTCTGGGTGCAGCCCGCCGCCGGTGATGCCGGCACCGCCCTCGGCGCCGCGCTCTGGGTCGATGGCCGCGAGCGCCACGGCGCCGCGGCGCCCGGGAATGCGAACGAGAACGGGAGCGGGAACGCGGTCGGCGATGGCCAGACCGGCGCCTTCGCCCTCGCGCCGCGCCGTTGGCAGATGGACGATGCCTACCTCGGCCCCGACTTCACCGACGATCAGATCGAGCAGCAGCTCATCTGGGCCAAGCTCGACTACCGCAAGGTCGACGACGTCGCCGAGGCGACCGCCGAGCTGCTGGCCAAGAACCACATCATCGGCTGGTTTCAGGGCCGGATGGAATACGGCCCGCGGGCCCTCGGCGCGCGTTCCCTGCTCGCCTCGCCGATCGACCCGTCCATGCAGCAGCGCCTCAACGAGCTGAAGGACCGCGAGGACTTCCGCCCGGTGGCGCCGGCCGTGCCGGTCGAGCAACTGGCGAACTGGTTCGGGCCGGCGGAGGCGAACGGCGGTGCCTCGCCGTTCATGCTGTTCGTCTACGACGTCGCGCCCGGTCAGGCCGTGCGCATTCCGTCGGCCTGCCACACCGACCACACGGCCAGGGTGCAAAGCGTCGACGCGAAGACCAACCCGCGCTTTCACGCGCTGTTGACGGCCTTCGGGCGGCGAACCGGCGTGCCGGTGCTGGTCAACACCTCCTTCAACGTGCGTGGCGAGCCGGTGGTCTGCACGCCGCGGGCGGCCATCGAGGCCTTCTTCAGCACGCCGCTCGACGCCCTGGTGATCGGCTCGTTCGTGATCGTCAAGCCGCGCGCGAGCGGTTCATGAGCCTGCCGCAGGAGCCGGTCGCCAGTGCCCCCCGTCCGCTCGTGCAACCCGGCCAGGATGGGGGTCGCGAGCCAACGAGCCCGCCTGCCCGGCCGCTGCTCGTCTCGGTCGTCATCCCCACCTACCGCCGCCCCGATCTGCTGCGCCGCTGCCTCGACAGCGTGCTGGCGCAAAGCCTGCCGGCGAGCGATTACGAAGTCGTCGTCGTCGACGATGGCCACGACGATGCGACCCGCGATGCGGTCGACGCGCTGCGGCGCGCGCAGCCGGCCGGCCCGCCGCTGAAATACCTCCGGCCGGCGACCGGTCGCGGCCCGGCGGTCGCGCGCAACGCCGGCTGGCGAGCGGCTCGCGGCGTGCTCGTCGCCTTCACCGACGACGACACGCTGCCGCAATCGGCCTGGCTGCTCGAAGGCGCGGCCTCGATGGCCCGGCATCCCGACTGGGCGGCCGCGTGCGGCCGGGTCGTCGTGCCGCTCTCGCCGCCGACGCCTCGCCGCCCGACCGACCACGAGCTGATGACACAAGGCCTGGAAACCGCCGAATTCGTCACCGCCAACGCCTTCGTGCGTCGCGATGCGCTGCAGCGCATCGGCGGCTTCGACGAGCGCTTCACCCGCGCCTGGCGGGAGGATTCCGATCTGCAGTTTCGCCTGATGCAGAGCGCTGGCCAGGTCGGCCGTTCGTCCGATGCGGTGGTGCTGCACCCGGCACGTGCCGAGCGCTGGGGCATCTGCCTGCGGCAACAAAAGAACGCGCTCTTCGAGGCCCTGCTCTACAAGAAGCACCCCCGCCTCTACCGCGAGCGCATCGACCCCGGGCCGCCCTGGCATTACTACGGCATCGTGCTGCTGACCTTCGTTGCGATCGCCGCCGCCGCGGTGGGTTCGGCGGCCGGGGCCGCACTCGCCGTCGCGGTAGCCGTCGCCCTGGTGCTTCGTTTCGCCAGTCGCCGGCTCTCGCGGACCAGCCGTGCGCCCGCGCATGTCGCCGAAATGCTCGCGACTTCGGCGCTGATCCCGTTCCTGTCGGTCTACTGGCGCCTGCGCGGCGCCTGGCGCTTTCGCGTGCCGTTCATCTAGGAAGTCGACCATGCGCCGCCTGAAGATCCTCACCTGGCACGTCCACGGCAACTACCTCTACTACCTGACGCAGGTGCCGCACGACTTCTACCTGGTCACCGACCCGCAGAAGTCCACCCACCACACCGGGCGAAGCGGCATCCTGCCGTGGGGGCCGAACGTTCACGAAGCGCCGGCAGCGCTTCTGCAAGGCATGGAGTTCGATGTCGTGCTGCACCAGTCGCGCGACACCTGGGAGGTCGACCGGCTGACGCTGCTGAGCGCAGCCCAGCGCCGCCTGCCGACGGTCTATCTCGAACACGACCCGCCGCAAGGCCACCCGACCGACACCGTGCACTGGGCGGCGAACGGCGGCGTGCTGCTAATCCATTGCACACCGTTCAACGCGCTGATGTGGGACAACGGCAGCTCGCCGACCCGGGTGATCGACCACGGCATCCTGCCGCTGTCGCCAGCGACCTACACCGGCGAGCGGCCGACCGGCATCGTCGTGGTCAACAACCTCGATCTGCGCGGCCGGCGTCTGGGCGCCGATGTGTACGCCGAGGCCGCACGGCGGGTCCCGCTCTGCCTGGTCGGCATGGGCAGCGAGCGCTGCGGCGGCGAAGGCGAGGTACCGAACGCCGGGCTGCCGCAGCGTATGGCTCAGCACCGCTTCTTCTTCAACCCGATCCGATACACCAGCCTGGGCCTGGCGGTGCTGGAGGCGATGTGGGTCGGCGTGCCGATCGTCGGCCTCGCGACGACCGAGTTGGTGACCGTCATCGACAACGGCAGGAACGGCATCATCGACACCCGGCTCGACGTGCTGGTCGACGCGATGCATTCGCTGATCGCCGACCCGGAACTGGCACGCGAGCTCGGTGAGGCCGGCCGCCGAACGGCGATGGAGCGGTTCTCGATCGAACGCTTCGTGGCCGACTGGTTGAGTGCCCTGAGCGACCTCACCGCCTGAACGGAACGCCTGAGCTCAGACCGGCAGACTGATGCGGCGATCGACGAGCCCGAGCTCATGCTGGAAGTGCTCGATGGTGACGCGCAAGCCTTCTTCGAGTGACACCTTCGGCTCCCAGCCGAGCGTCTGGCGAGCCAGTGTGATGTCCGGGCAACGCCGCTTCGGGTCGTCGGAAGGCAAGGGGTCGCGGCGCAGCCGGCTCCGGCTGCCGGTCAGACGCAAGACCTGCTCCGCCAGTTCGAGCACCGTGTGTTCGACCGGGTTGCCGATGTTGATCGGCCCGGTCGCATCCGCCGCCATCAGCCGCAGCAGGGCTTCGACCGTGTCCGAGACGTAGCAGAAACTGCGGGTCTGCAGCCCGTCGCCATAGACGGTCAGCGGCTCGCCACGCAGCGCCTGGACGATGAAGTTGCTGACCACGCGCCCGTCCCCCGGCCGCAGCCGGGGGCCATAGCAATTGAAGAGGCGCGCGACGCGGATGTCGACCTGCTTTTGCCGGTGATAGGCGAAGCAAAGCGCCTCGCCGCAGCGCTTGCCTTCGTCGTAGCAGGAACGCACGCCGATCGGATTGACATGACCCCAATAGCTCTCGCCTTGCGGATGGACCAGCGGGTCGCCGTAGACCTCGCTCGTCGATGCCTGCAACAACCGGGCGCCCGAACGTTCCGCCGATTCGAGCAAGCGCCAGGTGCCGACGGCGCTGGTCAGCGTCGTCTGCACCGGTTCGCGCTGGTAATGGGCCGGGCTGGCGGGGCAGGCGAGGTTGAAGATCAGCCCGGCCTCGTCGACGAGCGACGGCAGCGGGTGGACGATGTCGGCCCGCTGCAGGCTGAAGCGGGGATGGCCCTGGAGTGGGTCGACATGGCTCAGGTCGCCGGTCGAGAAGTCGTCGAGCACCAGCACCCGGTGGCCTTCGGCGATCAACCGGTCACAGAGGTGGCTGCCGACGAAACCGGCTCCACCCGGCACCACGATGAATTCTGGGGTCATGCGCTCGTCTCCGCTGGTTGGAAAGACCGCTTCGACCATCGATGCGGTCAGCTTCCTGGGCAATCGGCGTGCGCCCCGCCAGATCTACTTCGGCGACACCGACGACGGGCAGCCTTTCGCCCGACGCTTGCGCCTCGGACGAGCCGATCGCGATCGCCGGCTCGCGGCTCGCGGCTCGCGGCTCGCGGCTCGCGGCTCGCCGATCAGTAGAGCACCCGGCAGCGGATGGTGCCGGGAATCGAGCAGAGGTCGTTGAAGGCGATCTGTTCGGTGCTGCCGTTGATGTCGGTGACGACGTAGCCGACCTCTTCGTTCGTGCGCAGATATTGCGCATCGATGTTGATGCCGGTGGCCGACAGCCGCTCGTTGATGCGCGCCATCACGCCCGGCACGTTGCGGTGGATGTGCAGCAGGCGCGAGCGGCCGGCGTGGCCGGGCAAGGTCACCTCGGGGAAGTTGACGGCCGAGACCGTCGAGCCGTTGTCGCTGTAGCGAATCAGCTTGGCCGCCACCTCGCGCCCGATGTTGACCTGCGCCTCCGCCGTCGAGCCACCGATGTGCGGCGTCAGGATGACGTTGTCGAAGCGCGCCAGCGGCGACTCGAAGCTCGCGTCGTTGCCCTGCGGCTCGACCGGGAAGACATCGATCGCGGCACCGTGCAGGTGTTCGCGTTCGAGCGCTTCGGCCAGCGCCTGGATGTCGACCACGGTGCCACGCGAGGCGTTGATCAGGTGGCTGCCCGGCTTCATCTGCGCGAGCTCGGGGGCACCGATCATCCACCGTGTCTCGGGCGTCTCCGGCACATGCAGGCTGACGACATCGGCCGATTCCAGCAGCGCGGCCAGCGTCGGCAGCTGCCGGGCGTTGCCGAGCGTCAGCTTCGCCTCGATGTCGTAGAACACCACCGACATGCCGAGCTGCTCGGCCAGCACGCCGATCTGCGTGCCGATGTGGCCGTAGCCGACGATGCCGAGCGTCTTGCCACGCACTTCGAACGACCGGGCGGCGCTCTTCACCCAGCCCTGGCGATGCAAGACCGCGTTCTTGTGCGGGATGCCGCGCATCAACATGATCGTCTCGGCGATCACCAGCTCGGCGACGCTGCGCGTATTTGAAAAGGGCGCGTTGAAGACCGGCACGCCGCGGCGCATCGCCGCACCGAGGTCGACCTGGTTGGTGCCGATGCAAAAGCACCCGATGGCCGTCAACCGGGGGGCCTGCGCCAGCACCTCGGCCGTCAATTGCGTCCGCGAACGGATGCCGAGGAAGCTGGCATCGGCGATCACAGAAGCCAGCTCGTCGCCTGCCAAGGCCTTCGGCGAGGTGACGATCTGGGTGTAGCCGTCATGGGCCAGCACGTCGATCGCCGACGGGTGGATGCCTTCGAGCAATACGAATTTGAGTTTGTCTTTCGGGGTGGAAAGGCGGGGTGATGTCATGGCGGGGTCTCCTGGAGGGCGGAGGGTACTGCAGCTTTCCGCCGCGCGGCTCGACGGGTCATGGGCGAGACGGAACGCGCGCCAGCCCCGGCATCGGACACGTCCTACGTCCGGGCGTGCAGCGCACCGCTGGCCCGCGACCGGCGGGGCTGTCACGATCCGTCGTCGCGCTTTTTCAGCGCCTGCGCCATTCGACCAAGCCACCACACCGGGAACACCTTGAACCTCTTTCACTGCACTCAATGCAACCAGCGGGTCTTTTTCGACAATCTGCGCTGCGAATCGTGCGGTTCGAGTCTGGGGTTCTCGCCGGCCGAACGCGAGATGGTGAGCTTCGCGGTCGACGCGAGCGATGTCTGGTCGCGCGCGGGGCCCGCCGGGCCTGCCCTTCGGCCCTGCTCCAATTACGCGGTCGAGGGCGTGTGCAACTGGATGGTCGACGCCAACGACCCGGTTCCGCTCTGCCTCTCCTGCCGCACCACGAAGATCATCCCGGCACTCGGCAAGCCGGAGAACCGGCGTTACTGGTCGCAGATGGAACAGGCCAAGCGGCGGCTTCTGTACACCCTGTTCGGCCTCGGCCTGCCGGCCCCGAACCGGGATGCCGACCCGGTCAACGGTGTCTCGTTCCAGTTTCTCGAAGATGGCGGGGGCGCTCAGCCTCGGGTGATCACCGGCCATGACAACGGCGTGATCACGCTGAACATCGCCGAGGCCGACGACGCGCAGCGCGAACAGATGCGGGCGGCCATGCACGAGGAATATCGCTCGCTGGTCGGGCACTTCCGCCACGAGTCCGGTCACTATTACTGGGACCGGCTGATCAAGGACAGCGGCTGGATCGACGAATACCGGCAGCTCTTCGGCGATGAGCGCAACGACTACGAACAAGCGCTCGCCCGGCACTACGCGACACCGATGATCGACTGGCAGATCAGCTACATCAGCGCCTATGCGAGCTCCCATCCGTGGGAAGACTGGGCCGAGTGCTGGGCCCACTACCTGCACATGGTCGACGGCCTGGAGACGGCCGCGGCCTGGGGCCTGCACCTCGATCACGCGACGCCGAGCGGGCCGCCGATGCAGGCCCGACCCGTCGACCCGAAGGCCGATTCGGTCGGCCCCTCCTTGATCCAGCAATGGTTGCCGGTCGCGCAGTTCAGCAACGCCATGAACCGCAGCCTCGGCCTGCACGACAGCTACCCCTTCATCGTGCGCGAGCCGGTCGTCGGCAAGCTCGACTTCATCCACCGGGTGATCGGTTGCGCGGTGCGGGGTGACATGCCGATGAATTTCGCGCCACTTTCGCAGACCGATCCGATCAGCGCGTTCGCCACCGCCGAGCCACCGCCGACCGAACCGGCCGGTGCCGTGCCTCAGGGTCAGACCGCCTGACCGGTATCCCGTCGACCCCGATTATTCAACCCTCCAGGAACACCCATGACGCTCAACCCCCTCACGCTGCCGCTCGAAGAAGGCACTGCGCACCCCCGAGGCGCGACCTGGACCGGCACCGGCGTGAACTTCGCGGTTTTTTCCGCGAATGCGACCCGGGTCGAGGTCTGCATCTACGATGAATCGGGCACCCAGGAAACCGCCCGCATCGCCCTGCCCGAGTACACCGACGAAGTCTGGCATGGCTTCATCCCCGGGCTCGGCGTCGGCACCCGTTATGGCTACCGGGTGCACGGCCCGTACCAACCCGAGGCCGGTCACCGCTTCAACCCGAACAAGCTCTTGCTCGACCCCTATGCCAAGGCCTATGTGGGCGAGATGAAGTGGTGCGACGAGCTGTTCGGCTACACCGTCGGCCATGAAGACGGCGACCTCAGTTTCGACGAACGCGACAGCGCGCCCTTCATGCCGAAATGCGTCGTCGTCGACTCGCACTACGAGTGGAAGCAGCCTGCCGGTGTCAAGGTGCCCTGGGACCGCACCTCGTTCTACGAGACGCATGTGCGCGGCTTCACCAAGCTGCATCCCGACGTGCCGGCGGAGTTGCGCGGCACCTTTGCCGGCATGGCGCACGAGGCGGCCCTGAAGCACATCACCGACCTCGGCGTCACCAGCGTCGAACTGCTACCGATCCATACCTTCCTGAACCAGCCGTTCCTGACCGAGAAGGGTCTGACCAACTACTGGGGCTACGACACCATCGGCTTCTTCTCCGCCGACCGGCGCTACTTCTCGAAGCCGGACGTCGACGAGTTCAAGGCGATGGTCGACCGGTTCCACGAGGCCGGCCTGGAGGTGATACTGGACGTGGTCTACAACCACACGCCCGAGGGCAACGAGATGGGCCCCACCCTCTCGTTCAAGGGCCTGGACAACGCGAGCTACTACCGGCTGTTGCCGGAAGGCGAGGGGTCGAGCGGGCCGCGCTACTACATCAACGACACCGGCACCGGCAACACTTTGAACCTGAGCCACCCGCGGGTGCTGCAGATGGTGACCGACAGCCTGCGGTTCTGGGTCACCGAAATGCACGTCGACGGCTTTCGCTTCGACCTGGCGACCATCCTCGCCCGCGAGGATCATGGCTTCGACGAAGGCGGCGGCTTCCTGGACAGTTGCCGCCAGGACCCGGTGTTGTCCAGCGTCAAACTGATCGCCGAGCCCTGGGACTGTGGACCCGGCGGCTATCAGGTCGGCCGCTTCGCACCCGGCTGGGCCGAATGGAACGACGGCTTTCGAGACACCGTTCGCGGCTTTTGGAAGGGCGAGGAAGGCACGGCGGCAGCGCTCGCCACTTGCCTGACCGCCAGCGGTGACAAGTTCAACCACCGCGGCCGCCGGCCCTGGGCGAGCGTCAACTTCATCACCGCGCACGACGGCTTCACCCTGGCCGACCTCGTCTCCTACAACGACAAGCACAACGAGGCCAACGGCGAGGACAACAAGGACGGCAGCTCCAACAACCATTCGTGGAACTGCGGCGCCGAAGGCCCGACCGACGACGCCGAGGTCAACGAGTTGCGTGCCCGCCAGCAGCGCAATTTCCTGGCGACCTTGTTCCTGTCGCAGGGCACGCCGATGTTGGTCGCCGGTGACGAATTCGGCCGCAGCCAGGGCGGCAACAACAACGCCTACTGCCAGGACGACGACATTTCCTGGGTCGACTGGGAAGGCATCGACGAGAAAGGCCGGGCGTTGAATGCGTTCGCAGCCCGTCTCATCGAGTTGCGCAACGACTTCCCGGTGCTGCGACGTTCGCGCTTCATGACCGGCGAATTGAACGAGGAGCTGCAGGTCAAGGACGTCACCTGGCTGACGCCCGATGCGGTCGAGATGACGCCTGAGATCTGGGAAGACGCTCGCACCCTTTGCTTCGGCATGCTGCTGGACGGCAAGGCGCAGATCTCGGGCATCGTCAAGCCGGGAGCCGACAAGAGCGTGCTGCTGATCTTCAACGCCTGGCACGATGCGATCGATTTCGCCTTCCCGGACCGTGCCGGCGGGGGCGGGTGGACTCGCCTGTTCGACACCGCGGCACCCGATCTGCCCGACTCCCCGACCTTCAAGGTGGGCGACAAGTACACCGTCACCGGGCGTTCGATGCTGGCATTCACCGCCGACTGACAGTGCCGGCGACGGCTAGTCCGACGGCCGCCCCAACCCGCTTTCCGACGGATCGAGACCCTCATGCAAGAAATCGACAGACGGACGGGGCATCCCGGTAGCCCGGCAAGCGACCAGCCGCTGGAAGCCATGGCGGCGCGTCACGGCTTCAGCTTGATGGCGGTGCGCACCATGGCGGCGGCGGTCGCCCGTGGCAACGGCAGCATGGCGCAGTTCAACCATCCGGAATTCGGGGGCTCCGGTCAATGGATGCGCGGCGGGATGACCATGTTGTCGGACATGTTCAACCACCGTTTGAAGGCCACGGTCGATGCGCTCTGCAACGATCTCAGCGTTTCGATCCGGACTTCGCCACCCTCCGAGTACGCAACAAGCGCCGCATCTTCCAGCTCAACCGGCTGGTGGCCTTCGGCACTCGGTTCGCCGAGCGCAAGCGGCTCCCAGAACGGGACTCGGTATGCGTATTTCGCGGGTTCCAACCGCCTGGCAATCGAAGCCGGTGGCGAGTTGACGATCTACGACACCCTGCAACACCGCATCGGCGGCGTATCCCAACAGCAGAGTTCTGGAAGCAGCCTGACTTTCACGAGCCAGCAGGGGACGGTCGAGCTGGACAGTCTGCCCATGGTCTCGGGCGCCGTTCGAGGCAGCCGAGCGGGCGACTCGAACGCGGCAACGCGTTCGGAGGCTCCGGATGTCTTCGTGGCAATAGAAAAACTGGCAGCGTTGCAGCGCCGCGGGATTTTGACCGACGCGGAGTACGCAAGCAAGAAAGCGGAGCTGATGAACCGGATCTGAACCGGTTCGCCCCGCGGGTTCGCTGCCGGAAAGCGCCGACGCCACCCCCATATCCTAGGGGATGCCCTATGGCGTGTTGTCCTACATAGTATCCCTAGGAAGCTGGTGATACTGCACCGCAGCAACACCTTCCGGGAGCAGAAATGGGCCTCGACGAACTCCGCGACAAATACTCGAAATTGCGTGCCGACCTGGCTCGGGCCTATGCCGAACCCGTCTGGAACAGTCGACAGATCGACCGGTTGACTGATGAAATTTCGGAAACAGAATTTTCGTTGGCGGCCGCGTTCAGTGGCGCCGTCGGATTCTTCAGGGCCTCAAGGTTTTGCCTCCGCTTCGTCCACCTCTCGTGTCTGATCCAAAGGAAGTCTCATGAATCCATCGAACACCTCGATCATCTCTGTGGCCTCGGAAGAAGCGTCGGTGAAGGTGACGCCTCGGGCGGACGACTGGCAGCGGCGTTTCGGCGTGCCGTGGGACCGTGTCGACCAGGCGGCGCGCGCCGTGCTCGAACGTGCCGCGGCTGCCTCGAAGCGCAAGTTCGCCAATCTGAATGTGATCGCCACACCGGTCGAACGTCGCCCAAGCTGAACCGCCGTCGCCTGCGGCCGAAAATGGCCGCGGGTTGATTCAGCGCCTTGCCGGCGGTTGCCCTCGTATGCAGGGTACAGTCGCCCCGACAATGGCAGCAAGCGCCGTTCATCGCGCGCACGCCGCCCTGTCAATGCCTGACGACCTCCCTGCCGGTTTCCGTGTTCTCTCGCTCATCCCGCCGATGACGCAGTTGAACACGCCCTACCCCTCCACGGCCTACCTCACCGGTTTCCTGCGCGCGCGCGGTGTCGCGGCGACACAGGACGATCTCGCGCTCGCCCTCGTGCTTCGACTCTTCAGCGCCGCAGCGCTTCCGTCGATACGCCACTGCGTCGACGCGATTCGCCCGGATCGACACAGTTCCGCCCTCGCCTCCTTCGTCGCACGCTTCGACCGCTATCTGGCGACGATCGACCGCACGATCGCCTTCCTTCAAGGCCGGGACCCGACGCTCGCGCACCGCATCAACAGCCGCCAATGGCTGCCCGAAGGCCCGCGCTTCGCGGCGCTCGATGTCTACCTTGCCGATTCTGAAGGCGGCGACCCGCTCGCCTGGGCGTTCGGTGCACTCGGCCTGCAGGACAGGGCGCGCCACCTGGCCACCCTGTATCTGAACGACCTGGCCGATGTCGTCCGCGACGCGGTCGACCCCCGCTTCGAGTTCGTTCGGTACGCTGAATCGCTGGCCACCAGCCAGCCGAGTTTCGAGCCGCTCGCCCAGGCGCTCGCGGCTGCGCCCAACCTCGTCGATCACCATTTGCAAAGCCTGTCCGTCGCGGCGGTCGTGCAGCACCGGCCGCGACTGGTGTTGCTCTCCGTGCCTTTCCCAGGGGCGGTGTACGCCGCCTTCAGAATCGCTCAGGCCATCAAGGCGCACGACCCGACCATCGTCATCGCGCTCGGCGGCGGCTTCGTCAATACCGAGCTGCGGAGCTTGAGCGAACCGCGCGTCTTCGACCACGTCGATTTCGTCACCCTCGATGCCGGCGAACGGCCGCTGCTGGCGCTGCTCGATCACCTGCAAGGCGGCCGATCGCTGCAGCGCCTTGTACGCACCTTCGTTCGCGACCCGGCCAGCCGGGAGGTGCGTTACGTCAACATGGGGGGCGAGCCCGACATCCCGTTCGCGGATGTCGGCACGCCGACCTGGGACGGCCTGCCGCTCGGCAGCTATCTCTCGCTGCTCGACATGCTGAACCCGATGCACCGGCTGTGGTCGGACGGCCGCTGGAACAAGCTGACGGTCGCCCACGGCTGCTATTGGAAGAAGTGCAGCTTCTGCGACGTGAGCCTCGACTACATCTCGCGTTACGACACGGCGACCGCCGAAACACTCGTCGACCGCATCGAACAGATCGTCAGCGAAACCGGCCAGTCCGGCTTCCATTTCGTCGACGAAGCCGCGCCGCCGAAGTCGCTGAAGGCGCTCGCCGCCGAACTCGAGCGGCGTCGGGTGTCGATCTCGTGGTGGGGCAACATCCGCTTCGAGAAGTCGTTCACGCCCGAGCTGTGCCAGTTGCTGGCGGACAGCGGCTGCATCGCGATCTCGGGCGGCCTGGAGGTCGCGTCCGACCGGTTGCTGAAGCTGATGAAGAAGGGCGTGTCGGTCGAGCAGGTCGCGCGCGTGACCAAGGGCTTCGCCGATGCCGGTATCCTGGTCCATGCCTACCTGATGTACGGCTTTCCGACGCAGACCGTGCAGGACACGGTCGACGCGCTCGAATACGTCCGCCAGCTGTTCGAGGCCGGCTGCATCCATTCCGGCTTCTTCCACCGCTTCGCCTGCACCGTGCACTCGCCGGTCGGCCAGGCGCCGCAGGACTACGGCGTCACGCTGCTGCCGCTGCCGCCGGGGCGGTTCGCGAAGAACGATGTCGGGTTCGTCGATCCGACCGGCGTCGACCACGACGCCCTCGGCGTCGCACTCAAGAAGGCGCTCTACAACTACATGCACGGCATCGGCATCGAGGCGGACGTGCGCAGCTGGTTCACCCAGAAGGTGCCGCGAACGACCGTCGCCCGACACCGCATCGCTCGGGCTCTGGCGTTGCCGCAACCGGCAAACTGAGCGACGAGCCGACGCGACGGGTGGCCTTGCCGGTCCCGTCGCACCTTGCAGCGGTTTCGTCGCCGATTTGCCGATTTCATCGACTCGATGCGCATGGGGCGCACGCTCGACGGCCGGCCGATCGATCCGCGTTTCATGATCCGGCAAGGCTATCGCCGCATGACCGATGCCGAAATGACCGCCATCTGGCGCCACCTGGGCCATGACACCGACAATCCGGCATGGCGCGCCGATCGTGACGACGCCTCCAATCCAGCCAGACAGCCCCCCGCGTGTGCATCCGATGACCGACAAGACCCTGCCCGAGCCGTTGACGACCGCTCCCACCGCTGCCGCCAAATTGAGGCTGCCCCATCCGCGCCATGAGCGCCGCGTGCCGGCGCAGGTGAGCCCGGCACAGATCGAACGCATCCGCCAGGCCGCGTTCAACCTGCCGCAGGTCGTGAAACCCGCCGACTTCGTCGCCGAGCAGAGCTCCGGCTTCGAAGACCATCTCGACGGGCTCGGCTACATCCTGCTGCAAAAGGCCGCGGCCGGCGCCCGACCGAGCCGCTGGATCGCGCCGAACCTGCTCGACACGGCACTGCAGCATCTCGACGCCGTTGGCACCGGCCCGGCCGTGCGGGCACTGATGGCCGAACGCACCGCTGCCCTCGAGGCGCTCGGTGTGGCGCGCAAGGGAAGCGACTGGGAGCGCCTGGTGATGCACCCGATACGGATCGGCGAGGCGGGCTGGCGCATTCCGGTCGCCTATCGGGTGCCGGTCGACGGTGCCGCAGTCTGGGCCTACTACCGCAGCGGCGACAAGGCGGCGCTCGTCGACGCGCTCGACACGAGCCACCGCTACCCGGGGGAAGACGAACTGACGGCGCACCTCGAATCGCTGCTCGCCCGCAGCGAGGCCTTCAGCCTGTCGCACCTCGATTCGCTGCTGCCGCGCCTGCAGGCCGAGTGCGCGCGGCCGCAGGCGCTGGCCGATCTGAAAGCGGCCTGTACGCGGGCACAGGACCGCTGGGAGCATCGTGCGGCCGAGCTGGACACCCTCGCCGGCCTCAACAACGAGCTGGCGTTCCAGGGCTACCCCGACACCTTCCCGAAAGCGCGCAACCTGCAACGCAGCGTCACCCTCTATGTCGGCCCACCGAACAGCGGCAAGACCTACGCCGCCTTCGAACGCCTGGCGCAGGCGCACGACGGCGCCTACCTCGCGCCGCTGCGCCTGTTGGCACTCGAAGGCCGGGACCGGCTGGTCGCCCGCGGCGTCGCCTGCTCGCTCTTGACCGGCGAGGAGAACGTGCCCGCGAACGATGCGCGCGTCGTCTCCAGCACCATCGAGATGGTCGGCACCAATTCGCCGATCGAGGTCGCGGTCATCGACGAGGCGCAGATGATCTTCGACGCCTCGCGCGGCTGGGCCTGGACGCAGGCGATCGTCGCGGTGCCGGCCAACGAGGTCATCATCATCTGCTCGGCCTACGCGGTGCCGGCGATCGAGAACCTGCTCGGGCTCTGCGGCGAGCGCTGCGAGGTGCGGCGCTTCGAGCGCAAGCAGCACGTCGAACTGCTGCCCGCGCCGACCCCCATCGCGACGCTCAAAAAGGGCGACGCCGTCGTCGCCTTCAGCCGCCGCGAAGTGCTGATGCTGCGCGACCAGATCGCCGCCAACGGCCGCGCCGTCTCGGTCATCTACGGCGCCCTGCCGCCGGAGGTGAGGCGCCGCGAGGCCGAGCGCTTCGCGCAGGGCGAGTCGCACATCCTGGTCGCGACCGACGCCATCGGCATGGGCCTGAACTTGCCGATCCGCCGCGTGCTCTTCAGCACCATGACGAAGTTCGACGGCGTGGCCGACCGGTCGCTGACCGAATCCGAGGTGCACCAGATCGCCGGTCGCGCCGGCCGTTACGGCATCCACGAGGAAGGCTTCGTCGGCGTGCTGAAGGAAGCCGAGCCGCAGGCGGCGCGCACGCTGAAGGAATTGCTGCCGAAGACGCCGCGGGCGCCGCGCAACTTCAAGGCGCCGGTCGCCCCGAACTGGTGGCATGTCGACACGATCGCCAAACGCCTCGACCTGAGCCGGCTGCGCGAAGTGCTCGGCGTCTTCATGGAACAGCTCAAACTCGACGACGCCCACTTCGCCGTCGCCGAACTTGAGCAGATGCTCGATCTGGCCGAGCAGCTCGACCGCAGCGCCGGCAGCCTGTCGTTGAAGGAACGCTTCATCTACGCGCAGGCGCCGGTCGACACCCGCACCGACGCGCAGGTGCAGGAGTTCCTCGGCTGGACCCACCGGCACGCGCTGACCGGCAAGGCCGGCACGCCGTGGTTCCTCGAGGAAGTCGACGGGCACAGCCGGCTCGAGCGGATGGAACAGGCGCTCAGGGCCTGCACGCTCTGGCTTTGGCTCGACCTGCGGTTTCCGGACGTGTTCGGCCACCTCGACGCGGTGCTCGACCTGCGCAGCCGGCTCAACGACGGCATCGAGCGCCATCTGACCGGCAAGAAACCGCTCTGGCAAATGCGTGGCGGTCAACGCCCCCGCTGAGCGGCGCGCTGGGTGATGCTCGCCCGACGGCGGTCGGCTCAGCCGGTCGGGCCGCCGTGTCGGTCGACCCACTCCTGGCCGATGACCCGCGCATGGTCGGAGGCCTCGCGCGCGCTGTCGAAGCTCGGCACCGCCGACAGGTCGATGCGTTGTTCCTCGGGCCGCGAACCGCTGGCGTGGACGATGCGCAGATGCGCCTCGAAGCGGCCATGCGGTGCATCGTGAGGCCGGCAGTGCAGCTCGTAACCGCCGTACTGGAAATCGAAAGTGTCGCTCATGGGTGTCTCCTCAACAGGAGCCGGAGTATGCGACCACGGGCTCGCGCTGCCGAAGGCCGAGCCGGGCGACGTGGGCTCGCTTCGAGGTCGGCGGCGACTTGAACGAGACGGCTTTGCGCTGACCGGGCGGTCGCGTCCGGCCGGTCCGGGCCCCGGCCTGTCGGGGGGGACCGGCGCGGAGCGATGTCTAATCGGGGATTCCCCCACCCCGGAACATTCTTCATGAAGCTACAGGACAAGGTCTGCATCGTCACCGGCGCCGCCAGCGGCATCGGCAAGGAAATCGCCATCGCCTTCGCGCGCGAGGGCGGCAAGGTCGCGATCGCCGACATGAACAAGCCGGCCGCGCAGGCGGCGGCCGACGAGATCGCCGGCGGCGGCGGCACCGCGATGGCCGTCGCGATGGACGTCACCCGCGAGGCCGAAGTCGACGCGGCGGTGGCTGAAGTGGTCTCGGCCTGGGGCGGGGTCGACGTGCTGGTGAGCAACGCCGGCGTCCAGATCGTGCATCCGGTCGAGGAATTTCCCTTCGCCGACTGGAAGAAGATGCTCGCCATCCACCTCGACGGCGCGTTCCTGACCACCAAGGCCTGCCTGCCCCACATGCAGAAGTCGGGCAAGGGCGGCAGCATCATCTACATGGGCTCGGTGCACTCGAAGGAGGCGTCGGTCCTGAAGTCGGCCTACGTCACCGCCAAGCACGGCTTGATCGGCCTGTGCAAGACGGTCGCCAAGGAAGGCGGCAAGCACCACATCCGCGCCAACGTGATCTGCCCGGGTTTCGTGCGCACGCCGCTGGTCGAGAAGCAGATTCCCGAACAGGCGCGGGCACTCGGCATCAGCGAGGACGACGTCGTCAAGAAGGTGATGCTGAAGGACACCGTCGACGGCGAGTTCACGACCGTCCAGGACGTCGCGGCAGTGGCGCTGCTGTTCGCCGGATTCGAGACCAACGCGCTGACCGGCCAGTCGCTCGTGGTCAGCCACGGCTGGTCCATGCAGTAGCCGCGCCTGCGGTCTACCAGAGCTTGGCGATCGGCAGCACCACGCCGGCGAACAGCTGGGTCGAACCGGGCTGCGGTCGCCAGGCTCGCGCGATGCCGAAGTCGAAGGTCAGGCGCTTGGAGGGGCTGTAGGTCAGCGCCGCCAACGCCTGCGTACCGTTCTGGGCCCCGCCCTGGTGGGTGCCGGAGAACTCGCCGGTGACGCCCCAACGCTCGGAAACCGGCGTCGAGAACGCCGCCGAGGCTCCGATCAACGCCCGCGAGGCGCCCGCGTCGGCGGCGCCGAGCCGGCTCGCGTTCAGATTGGCATCGAAATGCACCGGCCCGACATCCTGGCTGTAGATGCCGTTGAGCGTGTAGTCGGCGCGGCCGCTGCCGATGCGGTCGTTCGCGGTCGGCAGCTTGGCCGTCAGTTCGGCGCCGAAGGCGGTGGCCTCGTCGACGAGCCAGGCATGTTTGAGGGTGACGGTCGTGTCGCCGACGCCGCGAGTCGCGCCCGCGCCGTCGCGCTGCCACACGAGCGCCTCGCCACCGACGAGCACACCCCACTCGGGCGTGAAGCCGAGCTTGACCAGATAGGGCAGGCTGCTGCGCCGGACCGCGCCCGGCGACCGGGCGTGCAAGCCGCCCAGTTCGAGTTCGAGCTGACCGGGTGTCGGCAGTTGCGCCGGGTTCGAAATCGTCGGCCGGTACGGGGTGACCGCGTCGACCGTCTCGCTGTCTTCGGGGGCGGCCGCTGCTGCACCGGCGCTCACGCCCAAGAACGCGGCCAGCAGAATCGCTTGATGGGTTTTTTTCATCCCAGGCTTTTCGGCCGAAAAACCATTTCTTGAAATCTCGTGACTCGACGCGGCAGCGCAAAATGAGACTTCCGCTACGGACCCTGACCCCGTGATCACCTGGCTGCGCCGCCCCGATGAACCGCTGCCTGCCACCCGTCTGGCGCTGCCGCCCGGCAGCGATGCGCCGGGGCTGCTCGCAGCCGGCGGCGATCTGCGCCCGCAGCGGCTGACCGAAGCGTATTCGAAAGGCGTCTTTCCCTGGTTCAGTGACGGGCAGCCGGTGCTTTGGTGGTCTCCCGACCCGCGGATGGTCCTGCAGGTCGACGAGTTCCGGCTCTCTCGGTCGCTGCGCAAGACCTTGCAGAAATTTGCCGGCGCGAACGACTGCGAGATCCGCATCGACAGCGCCTTCCGGCGTGTCGTCGAGGCCTGTGCCGGCACGCCGCGCGCCGGACAGGACGGCACCTGGATCGTGCCGGAGATGGTCCAGGCCTACTGCGACTGGCATGCGCTCGGCCGGGTGCACAGCGTCGAGACCTGGATCCACGGGGAACTCGTGGGCGGACTCTACGGCGTCAGCCTCGGACGGATGTTCTTCGGCGAATCGATGTTCTCGCACCGCACCGATGCCTCGAAGATCGCGCTGGCGGCGCTGGTCTGCTTTTGCCGCGAGCACCAGGTCGCGATGATCGACTGCCAGCAGAACACCCGCCATCTTTCCTCACTCGGCGCCAAGGAGTTGCGTCGCAACGACTTCGAGAGCCGGCTCGCGCCCTGCCTCGCGGAGCCACCGATCACCGATTGGTCCTATGATGAATCGCTCTGGCGGCACCTCGCCAACGCGCCACAGGAAACCGGTACGTGACCTATCCGAAAGAGCTTCCGCTCGCTTCCCTGCAGTTCTATGCGACGGCGCCTTATCCGTGCAGCTACATCGAAGGTCGGATGGCTCGCTCGCAGGTCGCCACGCCCAGCCACCTGATCCACGCCGACGCCTATTCCGGCCTGGTCGCCAACGGCTTTCGGCGCAGCGGCATGTTCACCTACCGGCCCTATTGCGATGGCTGCAAGGCCTGCCTGCCGCTGCGCATCCCGGTGGCCGCCTTCACCCCGACCCGCAGCCAGCGCCGGGCGCTGAAGGCCCACGGGAACCTGCAGGCACGGGTGCTACGGCTCTGCTTCGTGCCCGAGCACTACCAGCTCTATCTGCGCTACCAGGCCGGCCGGCACCTGGGCGGCGGCATGGACCACGACAGCGTCGACCAGTACACCCAGTTCCTGCTGCAAAGCCGCGTCAACTCGCGGCTGGTCGAATTTCGCGAGCCGTGCGCCGAGGGCCTCGGGGTGCTGAAGATGGTCTCGATCCTCGACGTGCTGAACGACGGGCTCTCGGCCGTCTACACCTTCTACGAGCCCGAGCCGAGAAAGAGCTACGGCACCTACAACGTGATGTGGCAGATCGAGCAGACCCGGTTGCTGAAGCTGCCGAACGTCTACCTCGGCTACTGGATCGCGCAGAGCGGCAAGATGGCCTACAAGGCGCAATTCCTGCCCCACGAGCTGCTGGTGAACGGGCGCTGGCAGCCGCACGACGAACCGGGTGACGATGCAGTCTGCCTGCCGGGGCCGAGCGTCAAACCAGTCGGCTGAGCACTTCCTCGGCGAGCGCCAGGCTCGCGGTGAGCCCCGGCGACTCGATTCCGTACAGGTTCACCAGTCCCTCGATGCCGTGCTCGGCCGGGCCTTGCAGAACGAAGTCCTGCGAGGATTTAAGCTGCGGACGAACGCCCGCATACGCAGGCTGCAACGCGTTCTCGGGCAGGCCGGGCCAGTACCGGCGTATGGCGGCCTCGAACCGGGGCGCCCGGCTCGCGTCGACCTGGTAGTCGAGGTGGTCGGGGTCGCTGTCCGCCAGCCATTCGACATCCGGGCCGAAACGCGCCTGCCCCGCCAGGTCCAGGGTGAGGTGGACGCCGAGACCGCCGGGCTCGGGCACCGGGTAGATCAGGTGGCGGAACGGCACGCGCCCGGCCAGTGCGAAATAGTTGCCTTTCGCGAGCTGCGCTTCGGGCACTGCCTGAGCGGGCAGGCCTTCGAGCTGTCGAGCGAGGTGAGGCGCCCAGAGCCCGGCTGCATTGACGACTCGGCGAGCCGCCAACACCATCGGCGAGGCACCGCCGATCGCGAGTCGGAGCACGCCGTCGCCCACCTCCCCCCGCAGCACGGGCGACCGCAGGGCCAGCGCACCGCCTGCCGCCTCCAGGTCACCATGCAACGAGAGCATGAAGCCGTGGCTGTCGACGATGCCGGTCGACGGCGACCAGAGCGCCGCGATCGCGTCCAGCCCGGGCTCCACCGCCCGCACCTGTTCACGGTCCAGCAGCTGCAGGTCGCCCACACCGTTGCGCAGCGCCTGCGTCGCGATGCTCTCCAGGCGCAGGCGCTGCGGCTCGCTCGTGGCGACGATGAGCTTGCCGCAGCGCCGGTGGCCAACCGCATGCGACTCCAGATAGTCGTAGAGCAAGCCGCGACCGCGCACGCACAGCCTTGCCTTCATCGAATCGGTCGGATAGTAGAGGCCGGCATGGATGACCTCGCTGTTGCGGGAGCTGGTCTCGGCGCCAATGGCGCTTCCGCGCTCCAGAACCACGGTCTCCAACCCGCGCTGCGCGAGTGCCCGGCCGATCGCCAGACCGACGACACCGGCGCCGATGACGACTGCGTCGACGGTGTCCATCCGATCAAAGCTTCGGTGAGAGCCTGCCGATCCACATCTCGAACATCGCCAGGAACTTCGCCAGGAACTCGCGCGTCTTCGGGTCCGTCACATCGAACTCGGCGCTGATCGAGCCCGGTTTGTGGGTGAGATAGACCTCCGGCTGCGACAGCAGGTGCATGCCGCAGGCCGTCAACACCGAGCGCAGGTGCGACTGCGCGACCGCCGTGCCGATGGCGCCGGGACTGGTCCCGATGATTGCGCCGGGCTTGCCTGGCCAGGCACTGTGGCCATAAGGCCTTGAGCCCCAATCGACCACGTTTTGGGTCACCGCGGGGATGCCACGGTTGTATTCCGGCGTCACGAAAAGCACCGCGTCCGCCGCCTCGAGATCGTGCTTCAACCGCAGCACGGCCGGTGGCGATTCGGCCCACAGATCCTCGTTGTAGAGCGGCAAGTCGTGCAACTCGACCACCTTCAGATCGAGCTGCGGCTCGGCAATCTTCGCGAGAGCCAGCGCGAGCGCCATATTGATCGACTCGAGACGCAAACTTCCGACGATGACAGCGACCTGGTACATGGCGTTCCTGAGGG
>CAMQQG010000112.1:0-15622 GCA_947034895.1 Rhytidiadelphus loreus
TTCCAGCGGCTGCGCGACGTTCGACGCCATCGTCTCCGGGCTGCCGCCGGGCAGCGTCGCCGAGACCTGGATCGTCGGAAAGTCGACCTGCGGCAGCGGCGCGACCGGCAGCAGCGGGAAGACCGCGACGCCGATCAGCAGGATCGCCAGCGACAGCAGCGTCGTGCCGATCGGCCGCTTGATGAAGGCGGCGGAGACGTTCATGATTGGGCCGCCGCCGAGGCCGATCCGCCATGGGCGCCGCTGGCGCCGCCCGCCCCGGCCTTTGCCGCCTCGACGATCTTTCCGCCCGGCTTCAGTTTGTACTGGCCGTCGACGACCACCTTCTGGCCGGCCTGCAGGCCCTGGTCGATGATCGCGATGCCGTCCTGGATCTGCGCCACGTGCACCGGCTGGCTCTTCACCGTCATCGTCGCCGGATCGACCAGATAGACGTAGACGCCGTCGGGGCCGCGCTGCACCGCGGCGGCGGGGATCGTCAGCGCCTGGTCACGCGCACCCAGGATCAGCCGCACGTTGACGAACTGGCCCGGCCAGAGGGCATGCGTCGGGTTCGCGAACAGGCCTTTCAACTGCACCGTGCCGGTGGTCGAGTCGATCTGGTTGTTGAGCAGAATGAGCTTGCCCTTGCCGAGCAGTTCGGTGCCGGTGCGGGGATAGGCCTCGACCGAGAGCGCCTGGCGGCTCGTCTTGCTCGCGTTCAGCGCCCGGTTGATGTCCTGGAACGCATCCTCCGGCAAGGTGAAGAGGACGGTGATCGGGTCGATCTGGTTGATGACGACCAGGCCGGTGGTGTCGGCCGCGTGGACGATGTTGCCGACGTCGACCAGCCGCGCCCCGAGACGGCCGCCGATCGGCGCCGTGATCGCGGTGAAACTCAGCTGCACCTGGGCCGCCTGGATCAGCGCGTCGTCGGTCTTGACGGTCGCCTCCAGTTGCGCGACGAGCGCCTTCTGGGTCGCGACCTGCTGGGCGGTCGACGCGTCTTCGGCGATCAGGTCGGTGTAGCGCTGCAGGTCGACGCGGGCGTTGCCGAGCTGCGCCACGTCCTTGGCCTTCGTCGCCTGCGCCTGGGCGAGCTGGGCCTGCAGGGTGCGCGGGTCGATGCGGGCGAGCAGCTGGCCGGCCTTCACGTCCTGGCCTTCGGTGAAGCCGACCTTGTCGAGCTGGCCGTCGATCCGGGCCTTGACGGTGACCGTCTGCGCCGGCGTCACGGTGCCGATGCCGGCGCGGTAGATCGGCACCTCGTGCTGCTGCACCAGCACCGTGGTCGCGACGACCGGCGGCGGCGCGGCGGGCTTTGGCTTGTCGGCGGCCCGGGCGGCGTCGCTGGCGGCCCAGAAACCGGCACCCGCCAGCGCGAACAGTGCGGCGACACCCGCACAGGTGATTCGGCGGAATGGGGTGCTGTTCATGGGACGGGATTCTGAGGAGGGTTCGGTGCCGACGCGGCGGTCATGGGCGGTTCGCCCGCCCAGCCGCCGCCGATCGCGGTGATCAGGCCGACGCTCGCGACGAGCTGCCGGCCGCGAAGCTGCAACGCGGCGCGCTGGTTGGTGAGCGAGAGCTGCTGCGCGGTGACGACCGCCAGGTAGGTCGTCGTGCCGGCCCGGTACTGGCTCAGGGCCAGCTTTTCCGCGAGGCGCGCCGCCGTGACGGCCTGCGCCTGCAACGCCGACTCCTGGTCGAGGATGACGAGCGCCGCGAGTTGGTCCTCGACCTGCTGGAACCCGGTCAGCACCGTCTGCCGGTACTGGGCGACGGTGGCGTCGTAGGCCGCCACGGCCTGTGCGTCCCGGGCGCGGCGCAGGCCACCGTCGAAGATCGTCTGCGCCAGGCTCGAACCGAGCGACCAGACACGGCTCGGGGCGTCGAAGAGGCTGGCGACGGTGCCGGCCGCGAAGCCGCCCGCCGCGCTGAGCGTCAACGCCGGGAAATAAGCGGCCCGGGCGACGCCGATCTCGGCGTTGGCGGCGGCGACGCGGCGCTCGGCGGCGGCGATGTCCGGGCGGCGTTCCAGCAGTTGCGACGGCAGCCCGACCGGCATCGCCGGCAGCGGCGCATCGAAGGGCTGCGCCGCGGTCGCCGGCGCGAGCCGGAAGTCGGCCGGCGCCCGGTTCGTCAGGATCGCGATCGCGTGTTCGAACTGGCTGCGCTGCACGCCGAGGTCGACACCTGCCGCCTGCGCGGTCGCGAGCTGGCTTTCGGCGAGCGCCACGTCCGATCGCAGGGCGACTCCGGCGCGGTACTGCGCCTGCGTCAGCTTCAGCGAGCGGCGGTAGGCGTCGACGGTGGCGGCATAGAGGTCGCGCTGCTGGTCGACGATGCGCAGTTGCAGATAGACTTCGGCCAGCGTGGTCTGGATGCTGAGGTGGGCGGCGGCGAGGTCGTCGCCGCTCGCCTGGGTCGCGTCTTCACCGGCCTCGACCGCGCGGCGCACGCTGCCCCAGAGGTCGGGTTCCCAGCTCGCGCTCAGGCCGGCGGTGAAATCACCGGCTTCCCGCACCCCGCTGGTGTTGCTGCGCGCCCGGCCGGCGCCGAGGCTCGCGCCGAGCGTCGGGTAGAAGGCCGAGCGGGCCTGATCGGCGAGCGCCTTGGCCTGCCGGTAGGCCGCTTCCGATTGGCGGATGCTCTGGTTGGCGCGCTCGGCGTCGTCGATCAGCGCGTTCAGGGTCGGGTCGCGGTAGCCCGTCCACCACGGCTGCGTGCTGTCGGCGGCCTGCGGCTCGGCGGTCTTCCAGGCGCCGCTCTCCTTGTACGCGGTCGGCACGGCAAGCGGGGGGCGGACATAGTCGGGCCCCACGGCGCAGCCGGCCACCAGCAGCAGCGCCAGCAGCGCGGAGGACCGGCGATCAGGGAACGGGCAGGGCATGTCGGTGGCGGGTGGCGTGGGGTCGACCGCGGGGGTGCCTTGCGGCGGGTGCGGCGGTGCGTGAATGTAAGCAACGGCCGAGGCCCCGGCGCTGTCGCCAGCCTGACAATCCCGTCAGTTTCGCCGCACCAGGAGCCCCATGCCGACCGTTCGCCCCCTCATCCGCCGCTACGACCCCGCCGACTGGTCAGGCGTCTGGCCGCTGCTGCGCGCCACCTTCGCGACCGGCGACACCTATGCCTACGCGCCCGACAGCAGCGAGGCGGACATCCACCAGGCCTGGATCGAGGCGCCCCGCGCCACCTATGTCGCCACCGCGGCCGACGGCACACTGCTCGGGACCTACAAGCTGCAGCCGAACCAGCCCGGGCTGGGCTCGCACGTCAGCAATTGTTCCTATGTCGTGGCACCGGCGGCGCGAGGCCAGGGGGTTGCCTCGGCACTGTGCGAGCACTCGCAGGCCGAGGCCTCGCGCCTGGGCTTCAAGGCGATGCAGTTCAACCTCGTTGTGGCCACCAACGAGGTCGCCGTGCGGCTGTGGATGCGGCACGGCTTCGCCATCGTCGGCACGCTGCCCGGCGCCTTTCGTCATGCGGTCGAAGGCGACGTCGACGCGCATGTGATGTTCAAGACCTTGTCCGTCTGACCCCCCAAGCGGCCTGGTCAGCGTCGCGGGTCGGCGGGGCGTGTCCCGTTCTTCGGCCCTTGCTCGGCGTAGAGCAGCGGCAGGAAGCTTGCCAGGTTGGTGAATTCCTTGAGCATGTGGCGGTTGAGCCCGGCGCTGATGGCCAGCGGGGCCGCCGTGCCTTGTCGCACGAAGGTGCCGTTCTGACGGACGTAGCCTTCGTAGAAGCGGCTGCGCAACTCGACGCCGTCGGCAGTCTGACGAACGAAGTGCCGCATGCCCGAGTCGGCGCAGATGACGGTCTCCTTCGCGGCATCGAACCGCGTCATGTCGAAGCCGCACTCGGCCGGCGGGATGAAGCGGATGGTGATTGCATACGGGTCTTTGCCGAGCAGGCCCTGCAGGAACCGGAAGGTCATCGGGATGCCGATGTTCTCGCGCACGTGATGGGTGGACCCCCAGAGGCGATTGGCCAGCGGCAGGGAGGCGTCGTTGAACCGCAGGCGGTCGGCATCGTCGACCTGGACATCGAAATGATCGTCCCGGTCCCAGATCCTGTAGCGCAGCGCTTCCTGGGGATGCCAGATGAACCACCAGTCGATCATGTCGAGCGTCACGCCCGGCATCTTGATGAGCGCCGAGGCGTAGCCGCCCCCATCGGGGAAGAGGCAGTAGCCGGTCTCGGCCTTCTGATAGCCGGGTTCGAGCAGCTGGTTGATGTCGTTGATCGGCAAGGCGTCCTTGCAATCGATCGGCGCCGCGACCGCCCGCTTCCAGCGCTTGCCGCAGGCGCGACCATCGTGCGATCGAAGTATTTCGCGTAGGGCGACGCCTGCTGCTGCGGCGTCAGCGCCGTGTCCGGAATTCGGAGGCGCAGCAGGGCCGTGCCGACCGCGATCACCGCCACGAGCGCGACGCCGATCAGCAGCACGGCGGCCGCCTTCGAAAGTGTCGGGTCGTCATCGATCGGCTCCTTGAAAGGCGGGTTCGACACGGGCAGGACGGGGCAGCCTCACAGCCTGAATGCCGTGGTCGAATCCGCCAGCACCGCCGCTTGCTGCGCCAACTCGGCCGCCGCCGAGGCACTGGCCTGGACGAACGCGGCGTTCTGCTGCGTGCTCCGGTCCATCTGCGTCACCGCGTCGCTGACCTGCGCGATGCCGCGGCTCTGCTCGCCGCTGGCCGTGCTGATCTCGGCGACGATGTCGGCCAGGCGTCGGATCGACGTCACCACCTCGCCCATCGTCGAGCCTGCCCGGCTGACCAGTTGCGTGCCTGCTTCGACCCGCTCGACGCTGGCGGTGATCAGCGTCTTGATGGACCGCGCGGCTTCGGCGCTGCGCTGCGCCAGGCTCCGCACCTCGGAGGCCACCACCGCGAAGCCGCGCCCCTGCTCACCCGCGCGTGCCGCTTCGACGGCGGCATTGAGCGCCAGGATGTTGGTCTGGAAGGCAATGCCGTCGATCACGCCGATGATCTCGGCCACGCGTCGCGAGCCGTCGTTGATGTCCTTCATGGTGTCGACCACCCTGCCCACCACCTCGCCGCCCTGCTCGGCCACCGAGGTCGCGCTCGCCGCCAGCCCGCTGGCCTGGCGGGCGTTGTCGGCATTCTTGGTGACGGTCGTGCTCAGCTCATCCATGCTCGCAGCGGTCTCCTCGAGCGCGGCCGCCTGCTCGCCGGCGCGGTCGGAAATGCTCTGGCTGCTGCGCGAGATGCTGACGCTGGCGGCGGCCACGTCGTCTGCCGATCGATGGACTTTCGACACCAGCCCCGCGAGGCTTTCCCGCATCAGCTTCATCGAGGCCAGGATGCTGCCGGTGTCGCCGGGTTTCAGCGCGATCTCGCGGCTCAGGTCACCGGCACGCACGGCCTCGGCCGCCGCCTTCACCTCGCCGGGTTCACCGCCGAGCGACCGGCGCAGCGCAAAGCCGATGCGGCAGAGCCAGGCGGTGACGACCGCCAGCAACAGCAGGGCCGCCGCCACCAGCCACGCGTTCTGGCGGCCGAGGGCGTTGGCGCGGTCGCGCTCGGCGTTCAGCAGCTTGAGCTGGATGTCGGCGATGCCGGTGTAGTTCTGGTCGGCTTCGTTCGTCAACGGAATGAAACGGTCCTCGACCAGCTTGGCCGTCGCATCCAGGTCGCCGCTGGCACGCGTGGCCTGCATCTTGCCGACGACGTCCATGATCTCGACGTTCAGGGCGGCGTTGCGCGCCAGCAGTGCTTTTTCCTCGTCGGTGGTGGCCCAGGCGGCGATCTTTTCGTGCGTCTCGGCGATGGTCTTGAGCCGCGGCCCGATCTGCGGGCCGAACAGCCGAAGCAGATGGGCGTCGGAACTCAGGTTGACAGCGACGATCCGCACCGTGGTGCCGGTCGTCCAGGTGACGTGGCGAGTCGCCTGGACGACGCGTGCGAGGCGCACTTCGACGATTTCGCGCAGCGCGTCCGAGGTGGTCGACAGTTGGCGGTACGACAGGCCGAGCACCACGGCGGTGACCAGCGAGACGAGGGCGGCCGCGGCGACCAGCCTTCTCGACACCGTCCACCCCTGCGGGCCACTGTTGGAATTGTTCATGTCGTCTCCGTCCGGTTGGCACCCCCTGACGCGGACGACGGCTCCGCCGCCGTTGCGGCAGCAAAGGTGAGCTTGTCATCGGCCGATGACGGTCACAACTTAAGCGGCAATGATCAGCCATCGCGCGCCAATGACCTGGCCCGGTTGAGAGACGCCTTCGTCAGGGCGCTTCGCTGGCGGTTCGCTGCCGGCCGCCCTCCCCCCACCCGCGGTCATTCCACCTCGAAAAACCGCATCACGACCTGACTCGGAAAGCGGGCGCCGGTGCCGATGAAGACCCGTTCGTTCATCCATCGCAGCGACGCTGCCGCGGCTTCGAAGCGGGGCGCACAGCGGAAATAGATCGCCGCCGGGTCGACCGGCTCGCCGCGCAGCAAGCGGGCGACGAGTTCCGGCGGGCCGCTGCGGATGGCGTTGTTCTCGACGTAGATCCGGTCGCCGGCGTCGGTCTCGAGGATGTAGCGCGCCTGCAGCAGCGCGCAGCCGCCGGCGGTGATGAGCTGGTAGTCGGCGCCGCCTTCGAGCACGCGCGCCTGCCAGCCGCCCACCAGGCCGGTGGCGCGTCCGCCGGTGATCGGCACCACCCGACGCTGGCCCAGGGCGGTCTCGCCGATCAGCACCGGCACCGCCACGTTCACCCAGAGGTCGACGCACGGCCGCAGCGCGGGTGCGGGCAGGGCGGTGCCTTCGCTCATTTCAGCAATTTCCAGCCGCCGCCCTCGATGCGCACCAACACCTGCGCCCGGGCATCGACGCCGTTGTGGTCGGTCGGGCTCATGGTGTAGACCGCCTCCGGCGTCACCACGCCCTTCATCGCTTCGAGGGCGCTGCGCAATGCGGCGCGAAACGCCGGCGTACCGGGTTGTGCCGTCTTCATCGCCTGCGGCACCGCGGCTTGCAGCCACATCAGCGCCGTCCAGGCAGAGGCGCCGAACAGCGAGCGCGAGCCGGGTCCGAACGCGGCCTCGTAGCGCTTGAGGTAGTCGAGCGCCGGCGCCTTGCTGGCTGCATCGTCCGGCAGTTGCTCGGCGACGAGCACCGGCGCGACGGTCACGATGGCGCCGTCGAGGTCCTTGCCGCCGACGCGCAGGAAGTCGGCGTTGGCGACGCCCTGGGTCTGGTAGATGCGCCCCTTGTAGCCGCGCTTGACGAGCTCGATCTGCGGCAATGCGCCCGGGCTGCCGGCGCTGAAGATGTAGACGGCGTCGGGGTTGGCGGCGACCAGCTTCAGGATTTGCGAATTGATGCTCTGGTCGGTCTGGTTGTATTTTTCGCTGGCGACGAGCTTCAGCCCTCTGGCCGGTGCGAGTTCGGTGAACGACTTGAGAAAGCCCTCGCCGTAGCTGGTCGCGATGCCGATCGTCGCCACCGTCTTGACGCCGTTCGCGACCATGTGGTCGATGGCCCGGGCGACCGCGACCGCCTCGGGCGGCGACATTTTGAACGCCCAGGTGCGCGGGCCGTCCTGCGGCAGCACGATGGCGCCGCCACCGGCGAGCGAGATCAGCGGCGTCTGGCCTTGGGCGGCCTGTTCGAGCGCGGCGAGCGTCGGCGGCGTCAGCGACGGCCCGACGATCACGTCGACCTTGTCCTCGTTGACCAGGCGGGTCGCGTTCTTCGCGCTGATCGTCGGGTCGGTCTCGTCGTTGAGGAGGGTGACGACGAGCTTCTGGCCGGCGATCTGGTCGGGCCAGAGCTTGACGGTGTTCTGCGCCGGGATGCCGAGCGATGCGCCGGGGCCGGTCGTCGACAGGATCACGCCGATGCGCAGATCGGCCTGGGCGGCGAGCGTGAAGGTGAGGCCGAGCGCCGCGGCGGTGGCTCGGATGGCAAACAGGAGTCGAATGTCGGTGGTCATCGAAGGCTCTGGGTGAACGAATGTGGAGTGGAAGGGTGCGGTAGCGACGATGCACCGGCGGCGCCATCCGCGACAGCGTACTTTCCATCATCCTCATCACCACCGCGGCCGGTCCGCCCGTTCGTTCGTTCGTTCGTTCGTTCGTTCGTTCGTTCGTTCGTTCGTTCGTCCTCGAGCCGCCGATCGATCAGGGCGTGCCGATGCCTCGGCAGCGCCTCGGTCCCGTCAGCGCGGCCTGCGGCGTGTCAGTGGGCCTTGGTGCGCGGCTTCGGCAGGCTGGTGCCGGCGGTATGAAAACCGACCTGTTCGGGCTGCAGGTCGGTATCGAGCGGGTCGAACAACTCGCGCCTGACCATCAGCGCGACGCTCGCCTGATTGACTTTCGCGTCCGGATGCGCGGCCGGCCTGCACCATGGCGCGATAGATGCGGCCGGGCAGCAGCATCGCCAGCTGCAGGCTCAGCTCGTTCGCCTGGTCGTAGTCCTCGGGCGCCGACGCCTTGTCGAGCGTGCCGGCAATGACCAGGTATTGCGCGACCATCGCGGCCAGGTCGAACTTTTCACGCGCGGGAAAATCTTTCATGGTGTCCTCTCGACTCCGGTGGATCGGCGCGAGGGTAACGCAGCGGCGGCCGCGTCCGGCGGCGCCAGCGTCCGCAGCACCGCCTCAGTCAGGAACGCCTCCCAGTGGGCGAGCGCTTCGGGGGTGTCGAGCTTCTCGCCCAGGAACGCCGACAAGGTGTAGCGGTTGGAGAGGTAGAAATACGCCATCGAGGCGATCATCAGGTACACGTCGCGGGCGGCCACATCGCCGCGAAAGCACCTTTCCTCGACACCCCGGGCGAGCAGCCGGCCGAGGACGTCGACCGCGGGCGACGAATACTCGCGGGCCCGCGGCGACTTCGAAATGTGCTCGCCGCGGTGCAGGTTCTCGGTGTTGAGCAGGGTGATGAAGTCGGGGTTCTTGCGGTAGTAGTTCAGCATGAACCGGATCACCGCGCGCAGGGCGTCGACCGGCGGTTCGTCGTCCAGCCGCAAGGCCGATTCGGCGACGTTGAAGCGCCGGTACATCTCCTCCAGCACCGCGACGAACAGGCCTTCCTTGCTGCCGAAGTAGTAGTAGATCATCCGGTCGTGCGACTTCGCGGTCTTCGAGATCTGCTCGACCTTGCCGCCGGCATAGCCGTGCTGGGCGAAGACCCGGGTCGCGGCACGCAGGATGTTCTCCTTGGTGGCCTGGGCCGACAGCTCGCGCACTCCCGGGCGGCGGGACGACACGGCCGCAGGGCCCGTCTCGGCGCTGGTCCGGGCGCGCACCGGTAGAGCCACGAAGCGAGGGTGGGTGGGCATGGTCGAAGCTGTGCGTGAACCGGCGTTGCGCGGCGATGCATTGCGAGGTAGCATCCGCCGCACCGTCGTTCAGTAAATACTACATGAAGTCTGGCCCGGGATGATCGAACACACGAAGACCGACGGCCTGCCGGATCTGATGCCGCCACCTGATGGCGAGCCGCAGGTGCTCGAGAAATCCCGGCCGCGCAACGAGCGCATGGCCGGCGACAAGATCGAATGCAATGCCTGCCCGGTCCTCTGCCAGATCTCCGCGGGCAAGACCGGCGCCTGCGATCGGTACGGCAATGTCGACGGCACGCTGGTCCGCGTCGACCCGGTGGTGCTGTTGCGCCGCACACTGGCCGACAGCGAGGCTGCGCTGGTGCCCTTCGTCGCCCGTGACGCTGCCGCGCAGGCCGGGGTCGCCGCCAACCCGCTGGCCCACCAGGACGAAGTATTCGTCACCGGCGTCGGCGCCGGCACCACCTATCCCGACTACAAACCCGCGCCGTTCATCGTCGCCAGCCAGGCGGCCGGCGTCGACATGGTCACCGTCGTCACCGAGGGCATCTTCAGCTACTGCAGCTTCAAGGTGAAGATCGACACCGACCGCTGGCTCGGTCCGGAGCAGGCGAACGTCCGCTGCAAGGGCGAGGTCGTCGGCCATGTCTCGACGGCCGAATACGGCTCGCAGATGCTGTCGCTCGGCGGCGTGCATCACCTGACCGGCGGCAGCAAGAAGGAAGGCCGCGTCACCTGCGAGATGATGCTCGCGCTCGGCAACAAGCAGCCGGTCGCGCTCGCCATCGACGGCGGCGGCGCCGAAATCGTCATCCAGGCCGGCAAGGCGCCGATCGTCAATGGCGTGGAAGAGCGGCGCATGCGCGTCGGCTGCGGCTCGGCGACCGTCGGCATCTTCGCCAAGCAGTTCTTCCACGAGGCCGACGAAGTCGTCGTCGTCGACGACCACATCACCGGCGTGCTGACCCTGCACCAGGCCGGCCGCTGCCTCGACATGCGGCCGTCGGGCATCCGCATCAGGGGCCGCAAATCGACCCCGGGCCGTTATTTCCAGGTCGCCAACCCTGGCACCGGCTGGGGCGGCACCGACATCGCCGACCCGCTCGCCATCATCGAAGGCTGGGAGGAGGGTGTCGCCTGGCCCGGGCTGCGCCTGTTGATGGTGTCGACGACCGGCGAGCATGCCGCCTGGTACGTGCTCGACGAGGCGCTGACGCCGCAGCCGGCCGCGATGCCGGCGGCCGTCGCCGCGGTCGTCGAACGGATCGGCGAGAACTGCGAGCCGTCGCTGACGACGGTGCTCTTTCTCGGCGGCGCCGGCGGCAGCCTGCGCGCCGGCGTCACCGACAACCCGGTGCGCCTGACGCGCGCGGTCAAGCAGGCGCTCGTCAACGTCACCTGCGGCGGCGCGCCGGCGTACGTCTGGCCGGGGGGCGGCATCACGGTGATGGTCGATGTCTCGCGCATGCCCGACGCGAGCTTCGGCACCGTGCCGACGCCGGCGATCGTCGCGCCGATCGAATTCAGCATGGCGCTGGCCGACTACCGTGCGCTCGGCGGTCACCTGGAGCACGTCCGCAGCCTCGCCGATGCGCTGCAGGCGGGCGCCTGGCACCAGGACGGCGCACCGACCGGGCGGCGCTTCGAGGCGCTGCCGGCGGCGAACACCTGGCCGCTCGGGGCGCCGCCCCTGCTGGGTTGAAGGCGTGCTGTCGATGCAGGCCCAACGCGCGCAGCTGCCAGGCGGCCGCTGGCATTTCCAGCACGGCCCGATCGACCTCGTGATCGCCGCCGAGGGCGATGCCGCGGCCATCGGCGATGCCCACGACCGTGCCTGGCGACGTTTCCAGACGGTGCTGCCGGAGCTGGTCGCCGAGCTGCGGGCGCTGCGCCTGCCGATCCGTGGCCCTTGTGCCCTGCAGGGCCCCGTCGCCCGGCGCATGTGGCACGCCTGCCGGCCGTTCCATGCGGCCTACATCACGCCGATGGCCGCGGTGGCGGGCTCGGTCGCCCAGGAGATCGTCGCGGGCTACGGGTGTGCCGGCATCGAACGCGCCTGGGTCAACAACGGCGGCGACATCGCGCTGCACCTGGCGCCGGGTGCGTCGGTCGAGGTCGGCCTCGTCGCCGACCTGTCGCGTGTCGATCCGGCCGCGGCGCTGCCGCTCGACGGCCGCTTCCGTGTCGATGAGTCGATGCCGGTGCGCGGCGTCGCGACCAGCGGCTGGCGCGGCCGCAGCTTCTCGCTCGGCGTCGCCGACAGCGTCACTGTCCTCGCCCGCACCGCGGCGATGGCCGATGCCGCGGCGACGGTGATCGCCAATGCGGTCGACGTCGACGACCCGCGCATCGAGCGCCGGCCGGCCAAGAGCTTGAAGGACGACAGCGATCTCGGCGACACCCCCGTCACGACCGCCGTGCCGCGCCTGGCCCCCGAGGCGGTCTGCGCGGCCTTGCAGGCCGGCGCGAAACGGGCGCGCGAGCTGCGCCGGCTCGGCCTGATCGAGGCGGTGCTGCTGGTCTGCCAGGGTTCGGCGCTGAGGGTGTCGGCGGCCGAGGATTCGCTGCCGCCGGGCGAGATCGGCCGCCCTCGCCGACTCGAACTTGGTTCAGTATTTGCTTAATGAAAATGGCGTTCCTGCGATGAAGCCTCTGCACCCGAAACCCACCGACACCGAGCGCCCGACGTGATCGAAATCCGCCGCGTCTTCACCCAGGTCGAAGACATCCACCACGAGTTCGGGCCGATCGCCGAGACGCCGCTGCGCCGCGGTTGGGTCGCGGCCGTGCTGACCAACCCGTTCGCTGGCCGCTATGTCGCCGACATCCTGCCGATGATGGATGCGCTGCAGCCGGTCGGCGTCGACATGGCGCGGCGGTTGCGCGCCGCGATGGACGTGCCCGTGGAACGCATCGAAGGCTACGGCAAGGGCGCCATCGTCGGCGCCGGCGGCGAGCAGGAGCACGGCGCGCTCTGGCACGTGCCGGGCGGCTACGCGATGCGCGAGTTGCTGGGCTGGAAGGGCGACCGCAGCGCCTACGCGCAAGGCCAGGCGCAGGCGGGTGCGCCGGCCGGTCAGCCCGGCAATGCGCTGTCGATCGTCCCGTCGACGAAGAAGGTCGGCGCCCCCGGCACGACGCTCGACGTGCCGCTGACCCACATCAACGCCGCCTACGTCCGCAGCCACTTCGATGCGATGGAGGTGCGCGTGCCCGGCTCGCCGCGCAGCGACGAGATCGTCTTCATCCTGGTGATGAGCACCGGCCCGCGCGTCCATGCACGCGTCGGCGGGTTGAAGGCGGCAGACATCGCCCAATGGAACGGCTTGCGCTGATATCAGAAGAAACCACATGCTTGCGAACATCAGAAAAATCGTCGTCCAGGTGGACGAGACCCATGTCGAGATGGGCCGCCCGATCAGCCCGCCGACGCGCCGGGCGCTGGCGATGGCGGTGATCTTCAACCCCTATGCCGGCCGCTATGTCGACGACCTCGATGCGTTGATCGCGATCGGCGAGGAGCTCGGCGGCCTGCTCGGCGACAAGTGCGTCGCCGCCCTCGGCATCGCGCCCTCCGAGGCCGAGAGCTACGGCAAGGCGGCGATCGTCGGCGAGGCCGGCGAGCTCGAACATGCGGCCGCGATCCTGCACCCGAAGCTGGGTGCGCCGTTGCGCCGCGCAGTCGAAAAGGGCGCTGCGCTGGTGCCTTCGGCGAAGAAGCGCGGCGGCCTCGGCACCCCCATCGACGTGCCGCTCGGTCATAAAGACGCCGCCTTCGTCCGCAGCCATTTCGATGCCATGGAAGCGCGCGTGGCCGACGCGCCGCGGGCCAACGAGATCGTCGTCGCCGTCGTCGTCACCGACAGCGGCCGGCCGTTACCGCGCATCGGCGGCCTGCAGGTCGCCGACATCGTCGGCACCGACGGCCTGCGCTGAGCTGCTTTTCGCCAGATCAAGATTTGTTGTCCTCAAGGAGTATTCGATGATCCAACGCCGTCCCCTGCTGCTGGCCTGCGCGGTCGCCGCGCTTTGCCTGTCCACCGCGCACGCCCAGCAAGGCGCGACCCTGAAGATCGGTGAGATCAACAGCTACAAGGCGCAGCCGGCCTTTCTCGACCCGTACAAGAAAGGCATGGACCTGGCGGTCGAAGAGGTCAACGCCGCCGGCGGCGTCAACGGCAAGAAGATCGAGCTGATCACCCGCGACGACAACGCCAGCCCCGGCGACGCGGTGCGCGCGGCCGAGGAACTCGTGTCGCGCGAGAAGGTCGACGTGCTGGCCGGCGCCTTTCTCTCCAACACCGGCCTGGCGCTGGCCGACTTCGCGAAGCAGAAGAAGTTTTTCTACCTGGCCGGCGAGCCGCTGACCGACAAGATCATCTGGGCGAGCGGCAACAAATACACCTTCCGGCTCCGGCCCGGCACCTACATGCAGGCGGCGATGCTGGTGCCCGAGGCCGTCAAGCTGCACAAGAAGCGCTGGGCGGTGGTCTACCCGAACTACGAATACGGCCAGTCGGCGGTCGCGGCGTTCAAGGAGCTGCTGAAGGCGGCGCAGCCCGATGTGGAATTCGTCGCCGAGCAGGCGCCGCCGCTCGGCAAGCTCGATGCCGGCAGCGTCGCGCAGGCGCTCGCCGACGCCAAGCCGGACGCGATCTTCAATGTGCTCTTCGGTGCCGACCTGTCGAAATTCGTTCGCGAAGGCAACACCCGCGGCCTCTTCACCGGCCGTGAGGTGGTGAGCGTCCTGACCGGCGAACCCGAGTACCTCGACCCGCTGAAGGACGAAACCCCGAACAACTGGATCGTCACCGGCTACCCCTGGTACGGCATCCAGACGCCCGAGCACAAGGCCTTCTTCCTGGCCTACCACGCCAAGTACAACGACTATCCGCGCCTCGGCTCGGTCGTCGGCTACACGATGATCAAGTCGATCGCCGCCGGCGTGAAGAAGGCCAAGAGCGCCGATGCCGACAAGCTGGTCGCGGCGTTCTCCGGCATGCAGATGGAGTCGCCGTTCGGCAAGATCACCTACCGCGCCGAAGACCACCAGTCGACGATGGGCGCCTTCGTCGGCAAGACGAAGAACCAGGGCGGCAAAGGCGTGATGGTCGACTACACCTACCTCGACGGCGCCAAATACCTGCCGAGCGATGCGCAGGTCAAGAAGCTGCGCGCGCCGGACTGAACCGGATCCATGAATTTCTCCGGCCTCGTCGTCCAGCTCCTCAACGGCCTGGCCGGCGCTTCCTCCCTGTTCCTGGTCGGGGCCGGGCTGTCGCTGATCTTCGGCGTCACCCGCATCGTCAATTTCGCCCACGGCTCGTTCTACATGCTGGGCATCTACATCGCCTACACGCTCGCCGACAAGCTCGGCGGCGTCTGGTTCTGGCCTTCGTTGCTGCTCGCGGCGCTCGCCGTCGGCGCGATCGGCGCGGCGGTCGAGATGGTGCTGCTGCGCCGCGTCTACCGGGCGCCCGAACTCTTCCAGCTGCTCGCGACCTTCGCGCTGATGCTGGTCATCAAGGACGCCGCGCTCTGGATCTGGGGCCCGGAGGACCTGCTCGGCCCCCGGGCACCGGGCCTCACGGGCGCGATCGACATCCTCGGCCGCCGCGTGCCCAGCTACGACCTCTTTCTCGTCGTCGTCGGCCCGCTCGTCCTCGGCGCCTTGTGGCTGCTGCTGACCCGCACCCGCTGGGGCACGCTCGTGCGCGCGGCGACGCAGGACCGCGAGATGGTCGGCGCCCTCGGCGTCAACCAGGCGTGGCTGTTCACGGCGGTGTTCGCCCTCGGCACGATGCTCGCCGGGCTCGGCGGCGCGCTGCAACTGCCGCGCGAGCCGGCCAACCTCGGCCTCGACCTGGCGACGATCGGCGACGCCTTCGTCGTCGTCGTCGTCGGCGGCATGGGGTCGATCCCGGGCGCCTATGTCGCGGCGCTGCTGATCGCCGAGATCAAGGCGATCTGCATCGGCATCGGCACGGTCGAGCTGTTCGGCATCGCCTTCTCGTTCTCGAAGCTGACGCTGGTGGTCGAGTTCCTGGTGATGGCGATCGTGCTGGTGGTGCGGCCCTGGGGACTGCTCGGCCGGCCGCAGGCGACGAGCCGCAATTCGGCCCCGCCCGAGGCGCCGCTGCGCCCGGCCGACCTGCCGCTGAAGATCGCCGGCACGGTGCTGCTGGTGGTGCTCGTCGCCTGGCCGATCGCGACTGCCGGCTCGCCCTACCTCACCGTGCTCGCGATCGACCTGCTGACGGCGGCGCTCTTCGCGACCAGCCTGCACTTCATCATGGGCCCGGCCGGCATGCATTCCTTCGGCCACGCCGCCCACGCCGCC
>CAMQQG010000113.1:0-22222 GCA_947034895.1 Rhytidiadelphus loreus
CAAGTGCGGGCGCGTGGCAACCGGCGTCATCCTTTCCACCGTTTCCGCCAGCTGCGCCAGGATCGAGCTGGCGGTCTGCTGCAGCTGTTGGCCGGCTTCGGTCAGCAGCAGTGCACGGTGACGACGTTGGAATAGCCGCTGGCCTAGGTGCGCTTCAAGTGTCTGCACCTGCCGGCTGATCGCCGACTGCGTGAGGTGCAGTTCCAGCGCGGCCTTGGTGAAGCTCAAGTGCCGAGCAGCGGACTCGAAGCCGCGGATCAGGTCCAGTGGCGGCAATCGGGCGCCCTTCTTTGCATGCGCTTCAGTCATGCGAATGATTCCAAATGATCGTTTGAGTGGAAGCCTAGCAGCGCGCACGATACGCCGCTAAATGAGATGGATAGCGGTGTTCCATCTCTCGCATGCAATTTACGCATGTGAAGTGACCGCAGTGCCAACCTTGCAGAAGCGCGAGAACAACGATGAGCAGTCTGATGATTCAAAACGCGATCCCGATGACGACCCTCGACCAAACCGATCCCGAAGCCGGCATGGCCGGTTCGCAAGGCCGCTGCTGCGGGTGCGGATCGCACGGTGTGTTGATCGGTTGTTATGGTGCGGCCGGACAGCTGTCGGCTCATCGGTGGACGGTGCGCGTTTCGCCACATTCCAGCTCAGAAGCGCTAAAAAAATTTGTGGCTGGACGTGCGACAAACTTCGCGTGATTGCGCGCTGAATCGCCAGGTCTTGCGGCAACAAAAAAGCCAGCTTGCGCTGGCCTTTTAGTGAAGCGATACAGATCGGCTTTGACTAATTCCGCTTCATCGAATCGAAGAAGTCCGCATTGGTCTTGGTCTGGCGCATGCGATCGAACAGCAGTTCCATCGCCGCCAGCTCGTCCATCTGGTGCAGCAGCTTTCGCAGATCCAGACCTTCTGCAGCTCGGCCGGGTCCACCATCAGCTCTTCCTTGCGGGTGCCGGAGCGGTTGATGTTGATCGCCGGGAACACGCGCTTCTCGGCGATGCGGCGCTCCAAGTGCACTTCCATGTTGCCGGTGCCCTTGAATTCCTCGTAGATCACTTCGTCCATCTTGCTGCCGGTGTCGGTCAGCGCGGTGGCGATGATGGTCAGCGAGCCGCCTTCCTCGATGTTGCGCGCGGCACCGAAGAAGCGCTTCGGCTTCTGCAGCGCGTTGGCATCGACACCGCCCGACAGCACCTTGCCCGACGACGGCGCAACGGTGTTGTAGGCGCGCGCCAGACGCGTGATCGAGTCGAGCAGGATGACGACGTCACGCTTGTGCTCGACCAGGCGCTTGGCCTTTTCGATCACCATCTCGGCAACCTGCACGTGACGCGCGGCGGGCTCGTCGAAGGTCGACGAGATCACTTCGCCGCGCACCGTGCGCTGCATGTCGGTGACTTCTTCCGGACGCTCGTCGACCAGCAGGATGATCAGGTACACATCCGGATAGTTGGCGGCGATCGACTGCGCGACGTTCTGCATCAGCATCGTCTTGCCGGCCTTCGGCGGGCTGACGATCAGGCCGCGCTGGCCCTTGCCGATCGGCGCCACCAGATCGATCACGCGGCCGGTGATGTCTTCGGTGGTGCCGTTGCCGCGTTCCATCTTCAGCTGCTCATCGGCGAACAGCGGCGTCAGGTTCTCGAAGTTGACCTTCTTCTTGCTGACTTCCGGCGACTCGTAATTGATCGTGTCAACCTTGAGCAGCGCGAAATAGCGCTCGCTGTCCTTCGGGCTGCGCACGCGGCCGGCGACGGTGTCACCGGTGCGTAGTGCAAAACGACGGATCTGCGAAGGCGAGAGATAGACATCATCCGGACCGGCGAGATAGCTCGCGTCGGGTCCGCGCAGGAAGCCGTAGCCGTCCTGCATGATTTCGAGCACGCCCTCGGCCTGGATGTGATCGCCCTTGCGAGCGCAGGCCCGCAGGATCTGGAACACCACGTCCTGCTTGCGCGCACGCGCAATGTTCTCCAATCCCATCTCTTCGGCGATTTCCAGCAGCGCGGCTGCGGTCTTCCGCTTCAGGTCAGAGATGGCGATCGTCTTCGGCGGCTCGCGAGGAACCTGCGGCGCACCCGGAACCGGCTCGCCGTTCTCGTCAAGAACCGGCGGCTGGAATTCACCGCCATCCGCGAGGAGGGCGGCGGTTTCGAGTTCGTCGAGATCTGCGGGGAAACCACCGTCACCACGGTTGCCATCGCGACGGTTGCCGTCACGATCACCGCGCTGGTTGCCGTTGTTGTTGTTTCCGCCTTGATTGCCGTTCTGGTTGCCCTGATTGCCGTTCCCGTTACCGTTGTTGTTGTTCGAGTAATGGGGACGGCGGCGATGCTTGATCATTATTGAGTGAGGGTGCAGCGGTTGTGCTTCAGGTTTGCGAAAGGTGCGGCTGCACGAAGGCCGTCAACTGCGCCTTGTGAACTGCACCCACTTGGGTCGCGGCCGGCTGGCCGTTCTTGAACAGGATCAACGTCGGAATGCCGCGGATCGCGAACTTCGGCGGCGTCTCCTGGTTTTCGTCGACATTCAGCTTGACGATCTTCAGCTTGCCGACCGTGTCACCGGCGATCTGCTCCAACACCGGCGCGATCATCTTGCACGGCCCGCACCACTCGGCCCAGAAATCGACGAGCACGGGAACATCGCTCTTGAGGACTTCTTGATCGAAGGTGGCATCGGTGACGGCAGTGATATTGGCGCTCATGGGGGAACTCCGGTGGCGTGATGGCCGAGTGTTTGATCGGGCCGAGCCGCACGTTTTGCGCGGCGCGTTTCAGATGGGGGCAGGGTGCGCAAGTTCAATGCGCAGCTGACAACGATCTGATTTAATAGCTGGAAGTGGTTCAGCGGTCCGGCTGCGAATGCGCGACTCAAAAGTGCGATTCAGGGTGCGCCACAGCCGTCTTAGATAGCCGTATTTCAATCCAATCGAAGATCAAATGCAAGCACCCTCCGGTTTGTTGGGCAATGTACCCGGGGGCATGGACCCCACAGAGGCTGCGGTTGATGCCGGTCACGCGGGTGATACCGGCCCTGATTCGACAGCGCCGCCGGCCTCCGCGCCGCGGCCCAAGCATCTCAGCGACATCACCTTCGACAGCCTGCCGCTGCATCCGGCGCTGAAGTCCGCCTTGCACGCGATGGGCTACACGCACTGCACGCCGATCCAGGCCGCATCGCTGCCGCTGGGCCTGCAGGGCCAGGATCTGGCCGGCCAGGCGCAGACCGGCACCGGCAAGACCGCCGCGTTTCTGCTGGCGACGATGAACCACCTGCTGACGCAGGCGCGCCGCTTCCCGGATGAGGAAGACCTGCAGCAGCCGCAGCAACCGCGCGCCTTCATGCTGGCGCCCACGCGCGAGCTGGCGCTGCAGATCTACAACGATGCGCTGCAGCTCGGCGCGCATACCGGGCTCAAGCTCGCGGTCTGCTACGGCGGCACCGGCTACGACGCGCAGAAGACCGTAATCGCCGAAGGGGTCGATATCCTCATCGGCACGCCGGGTCGCCTCATCGATTTCTTCAAGCAGGGTCTGTACAAGCTCAACGGCATCGAAGTGCTGGTGCTGGACGAGGCCGACCGCATGTTCGATCTCGGCTTCATCGCCGATATCCGCTTCCTGCTGCGGCGCATGCCGAAGCCCGGCTCGCGCCAGAATTTCCTGTTCTCCGCCACCCTCAGCCATCGCGTGCTGGAGCTGGCGTACGAGCACATGAACAACCCGCAGCGCGTGGAGATCCAGCCCGAGCAGGTCACCGCCGAGCGCGTGCGCCAGCAGATGATCCACGTGGCGAACGATGACAAGCAGCCGCTGCTGGTGGGCCTGCTGCGCCACAACGCGCTGAGTGGTGCGCTCATGCGGACGATGGTGTTCGTCAACACCAAGCGCGCCGCCGAAGAAGTGGAAGCCGCGCTCAACGTCAACGGCTTCAATGCCGGCGTGCTGTCCGGCGACGTGCCGCAGAACAAGCGCGAGCGGCTTCTGGGCGAGTTCAAGACCGGCGCGCTGCCGGTGCTGGTGGCGACCGATGTCGCCGCGCGCGGCCTGCACATCGATGGCGTGTCCCACGTCATCAACTACGACCTGCCGCAGGACCCGGAAGATTACGTTCACCGCATCGGCCGCACCGCGCGTGCGGGTGCTTCGGGCGAGGCCATCTCGCTGTGCTGCGAGACCTGGGTCTATTCGCTGCCGGAAATCGAGACCGCGATCGGCATGCGCATTCCGCAGATGCCGGACGCAGAAAACCTGATGCCGCAGGATTACGTCAAGCCGCCACGCATCCATCGCGAGCGCTCCGGCCCACCGCGTCGTGGCGGCGGCGGTGGACGTCCCGGCGGCGGTCGTCCGCCGCCGCGGCGGCGCTGATTCCGCGACTGCTTGGCGCGCTGCAGCCGGCTTCAGACAGCAGGCTCAATGGCCTTCGATGAAGCGCGTCACACGCAGCATACCCGGCGTGCGAAAAACCGCAGCGCAGTCGTAGCGACTGTAATTCCTGCCTGATGCAACGCCGTTGATGCCGCAAGCCGAGCCTTCGCGGATCAGCGAAGGCTGGCTGTAGTAAGCATCGTCGATCAACCAAGAACGGGGCGATCGGACACTCGCGGCCGAAGCTGGAGACGGCCGCGGCGCTTGCGCCACCAGATGACGACGCCGGTGGTCGACAGTGTTGCCACTGCAATGCCGAGCAGGCACAGGACCACCTTGTAAGGCGCGCCGCCAACGCCGCCCATGTGCAAGTCGGTGAGCCAGTCCAGAAACACATCTCCGCGCGTTTCGGCGCCTTTGCCGCCGGGCGCGCGCGTGGCGATGATGGCGCCGCTGGCATCGTCGACATAAACCGCGTAGCGACCGGCGGAAGCCCAATCGGCCGGCGCTTTCTGGTAGTAGATCTGCCAGAAGCCTTGCCCGATGCTGTGGTAGATGCCGGCAGGCTGCGCGGTCCAGGCCAATTCGCGCGCCTGCGTCGTAGCGATCGTCACGGCTTGGCCCGCGTCGACAGTGGCGGGGCCGCGTTGCGCGGCGTAGTCCGCCGGCCGGCTTTCGTAGGGATCAGGCGTGCGGGAGGCTACTTGATCGAAGACCGGCAGAAAGACCTGGCGGCCGAGATTGAAGTAGATACCGGACAGCGCGAGTGTGGCCAGCAGCAGCCACGGCCACAGGCCGCCGGCGCGGTGCAGGTCGTAGTTCAGGCGCTTCTGCTTGACGCCCCAGGCCGGTTTCCATTTGCGCAAGAACGGACAGCCGCGCGGGAAGGTGAGGATGGCGCCGACGAAGCAATCGAAGCACCACAGGATCGCGACAATGCCCATGATCCACACGCCCCAGGTACCGGGGAGTGCCAGCGAATAATGCAAGCGGTAGACGAAGTTCATCAGGCTGTGCCGTGTGGGCGGCATCGCCTGACTGTCGACACGGCCCAGCACCGCGCCGGTCACCGGGTCCAGCCAGAGCTGGTCGTAGCCGAGCGCATACGGCTTGCCGGTGGCGGGATCATCGGCCGGCTGCGCAGAGAAACTGGCGCCTTCACCTTCGACGAGATTCAGCGGCCAGTGCTCGAAGCGCGCATGCGGCTCCGCCGCCTGTGCGCGCGCGGCCAGCTCGGATGGTGCCAGCACGGCGCCGCGGCCGGGCGCGTTGTACAGCTCCGGTGACAGCAGTGCGGACAGTGGATGCAGGTACGCCAGCAACGAGCCGGTGAGCCCGATGATGATCAGGAACATCGCGGTGGCAAGGCCGACATAGCGATGCAGCACCACCAGCAGGGAACGAACGGAAAATCGCTTCATCGATGACTCGATCGGCCGCCTGCAACGGCCACGTCCTCACCGGTGGTTTCCAGCAGGTACCAGGTCAGCGCTGCATCGGTCGGTTGCGCGGGGGGATGCGCCGCACCGACCACGCAGCCGGTGATCCACAGCACCTGCTCGGTCTGCAACTGCGGGAACGACGGCTCGAAACGGCAATGGTCCTTGCTCATCAGTGCGTCCTCGAATCGGGTCAGCGGGTGGATGCCGGGAATCGACAGCGTGGTTGCAGCAGCGGTGCCGGCTTACCAGCGCCAGGCCACGCTGCCGACCACGGTGCGGCGTGCGCCGATGAAGCAGTCGCCTCGCGCCAGACAGGTGGTCTCGTAGGTTTCATCAAGCAGGTTGTTGGCGTTGACGGCGAAGCGCCACGCACCGCGGTCGTAGCCAATCAGCGCATCCAGCAGCGTCACCGAAGGCGTGCGCAGCACATCGTTGCCATCGTAGGAATCGCCTACGTAGCGGACGCCCGCGCCCGCTTCGAAACCGCTGACGTCGAGCAACGGAAAGCTGTAATGCGCCCACAGCGAAGCCTGCTGCCGCGGGATGCTGGCGATGCGACGGCCGACCTCGGCATCGACACTGCTCTTGGAAACCACCACGGCATTCAAGGTATAGCTGCCGATCAGATCCAGCTGATGGGTGATGTGGCCGGTGCCTTCAACCTCAAAGCCGCGCGAGCGACCTTCACCCAGCTGCACCTGGCTATTGGGATCGTCGATCGACGCGGTCAGGCGATTCTTCTCGCGGATTTCGTAGACCGCAGCCGTGACGAAACTCTGGCGGCCCACCGGCTGCCACTTCAGGCCGGTTTCGATCTGCTGCCCGCGCAGCGGCTTGAAGGTGGTGCCATCGGTGTTGACGCCCAGCACCGGATTGAACGACTGCGAATAGCTTGCATACGGCGCAACGCCATTTTGGGCGTGATACAGCATGCCCATGCGGAAGGTGGTGGCGGAATCTTCCTGCTCGCTGCCCGGCGTGCCGTCGAGGTCCGCGGTCTTGTTGCTGGCGCGGTCGTGCCGCAGGCTGCCGAGCGCGACCCAGCCATCGCCGAACTTGAGCTGGTCCTGCGCATAGAAGCCGATCTGGTCCTGCGTCAGTTTCGGCTTGGGGCTGTAGTCCGGCGGCGTGAAGCCGGTGTAGACCGGCGCGTAGATGTCGATCGGCGTGGCCGCGCCGCTGGCCGTCACGCCAGTCTCCGACAGGCGCAGCGCATCGATGCCGAACAGCAGCTGGTGCTGGATCGGCCCGGTGCTGAAGTTGGCCTGCACCTGGTTGTCCACCGTGAAGGCGCGCGAGCGCAGGTTGTTGACGTAGAAGTAGCGGTTGAGCACGCGATCGTTGGCATCGATGAACGGATCATCCGGATTGCTGAAGTCATCGGGATAGATCGACTGGTAATCGATGCGCTGACGCGCGTAGCGGAAGTTCTGGCGCAGCGTGAAGACGTTGCCCAGCTTCTGCGAAAACTCGTAGGCCAGACCGTATTGCGCGGTGTCGTAGCGATCGAAGTCCGGTTCGCTGGTGAACGTGCGGGTGGCGATGCGGCCGTTCGGATTAGGCAGCAGCGTGCCGGAGTGCGGCGGAAAGGTCGAGTTGGAGCCGCTGTGATCATCCTGCCAGGTGGCGCGCACGGTCAGGCGCGTGTCCTCACTGGGCCGCCAGCTCAGCGACGGCACCAGCAGCGCGCGGTCGTCGTCGACATGATCCACCTGTGTGCCGCTCTCGCGGCCGACGGCGACCACGCGATACAGCCATTGCTTGTCCGCATCGATCGGCCCGGTGAAATCGGCCTGCAGCTGGCGACGGTTGAAGGTGCCGTACTGCGCGCCGAGCTCGCCCTGCGCCTTCGCCAGCGGCTGCTTGGATACGAGATTGACGACGCCGCCCGCCGTGCTCTGGCCGTACAGCACCGAGGCCGGGCCCTTGAGCACATCGATCTGCTCGAGCTGGAACGGGTCCGGCCGCACATAGATGAAATCCGGTGCGACCTGGCGTGTACCGTCCAGGTATTGCAGATAGTCGGTGCCGCGGATCAGCGAGTAGTCGCCGCGGCTGTCGGTGCCGTAGGCATCGGCATAGACGCCAGCGGTGTAGCGCAAAGCGTCCTGCACGGTCTGCGCGCCCTGGTCGCGCAGCTGCTCATGGGTGATCACGGAGATCGACTGCGGCGTCTCGATCAGCGGTGTGTCGGTCTTGGTGCCGGTGGTGGAGGTATCGGCGGCGTAGGGGGCCGGGCGTTCGCCAGTGACCAGCACGCTGTCCAGATGCGTTGTCGGGGCATCGCTGGAAGCGAAGTCGCTGCTGCTGCCCGCATCGGCAAGCACGGGCAGCGCAGCGCAGGTCAGCAGGGATACCGCGCGGCGGAGAAGGAGACGTCGGGACATTGCAGGCGTGAATCCTTTGAGGGTGGTGAGGCGGTGGTTGAAAGGGGTAGAAGTGCAGCGACGGCTTCAGCGCGATGCGCTCAGCAGCGTGACCAGCAGTGCCACGCCGACATAGCCGGCCGTTGGCCCCAGCGTGGCGACCGCACCGCGGCGCGTCGTTCCGCGCCAGGCCAGGCGTGGCAGGCTCAGAACCAGGCAGATGGCGCCACACGCCACTGCGTGAAAGGCCCAGTCGATGAAGGCGCGCGAGTCATCCCGTGCCACGCACCAGTAGGCCAGCGCCACGGCGTTGAGCACCGCGCAGGCGGTCATCAGTTCCAGAGCATCGGAGTCGGTCAGCGGCCTGGCGCTGCCGTGCAACCAGCCCACAGCCGCAAGCGCCATCAACAGGGTCGGCACGATCTCCAGCCGTGATGAAGCCCACGCCTGCAACAGCTCGGCATTCATGACGCGCAGCCGGAAACAGAACCGCGGGCCGATGCCGGGAGGTGCCGCTGATGAATGCGCATGTGCCTGCTCCCGTCTTCAAGACATCGCTGTGGCGATGTCGCGGGGCCGTGGCTACATGCTGCTTGGCTGGGCCTGTTTCAGTTCGATTCGCCAGCCACAACGCTGGCGATCCGATGACTGCATTATGCAAACAAGAATCGTTCGCATCAAGTGGCTTACGAAAAGAGCACTGAAGATGGGCGTCTCAGATGACCGGCAGCAATTCCGAAAGCCGATCCACCGCGTCGAAGTCGTCGATCACGCGCGGTTGCTGGGTCGAGTCCGGATGCCGGATCGCAATCACGTTGGCGATGCCGTAGTCACGTGCGGCACGCAGTACCGGCAGGCTGTCGTCGGCAAACAGCGTGCGCGCCGGATCGAACGCATGCGCCTGCTGCAAACGCGGCCAGAAGCGGGCGTCTTCCTTCGGCACGCCGAAATCATGCGAGCACAGCAGCCGGTCAAAGTGCCTTGCAAAGCCGGTGTGCTCCATCTTCAGCCGCCAGCTGCCGGGATGTGCGTTGGTCACCAGCCAAAGCGGTTTGCCGGCCGCACGCACCGCTTGCAGAAATGCCTCCGAGCCCGCCAGCGGCACGATGCGATGCCGCACCTCGGCCTTCATGCCGACGATATCGAGCCCGGTCAGACCGCTCCAGTGATCCAGGCAATACCAGTCCAGCGTGCCCTGCTTGGTGACGAAGTGCGGCGTCAGAAACGCCAGCGAATCGTCCAGCGAAATGCCGCGATGCTCGGCATAACGCTGCGGCACCAGCGTGCTCCAGAAATGCGTGTCGTAGGCCAGATCCAGCACCGTGCCGTCCATGTCGAGCAGGACATGATCGATGCTGGACCAGTCCACTGAATGAGCGACTGATTGCGGCGTTGCGGAAGGGGAAGTTGAAATCATGCCGGTATCATAACGATCAGTTCTTTCGACTTTTCCGACATGACTTCTGTTGCCGCAACTCCCCTGCGCCAGATCGATACAGCATTGCTTGACGCGATCCTGGCGATCGCGCTCGAGGCCGGGCGCGCGATCATGGAAGTCTACGAATCCGATTTTGCCGTCACCCAGAAGGATGACGATTCGCCGCTGACGCAAGCCGATCTGCGTGCGCATCACATCATCGTCAACGCGCTGACGCAGCTGACACCAGAGATTCCCTGCCTGTCGGAAGAGGCGGCCGATATCAGCTATGAAACGCACAGGCACTGGACGCGTTACTGGCTGATCGATCCACTGGACGGCACCCGCGAGTTCGTCAAGCGTAACGGCGAATTCACCGTCAACATCGCGCTCATCGAACACGGAGAAACGGTCATGGGCGTGGTGTCTGCGCCGGTGCTCAAGACCAGCTGGCTTGCTGCGCGCGGCATCGGTGCATTCGTCGACCGCGCCGGCAGCCGCGTTGCGATCAAGACGCGCAAGACGCCGCTACGGCCCGCGTTGATGGTCAGCAAATCCCATCGCGATGCCGCGCTCGATGACCTGCTGATCAAGGCGCCCGAGCACGATGCCGTCAGCCGCGGCTCATCGCTGAAGTTCTGCATCGTCGCGGAAGGGGACGCCGATCTCTATCCGCGGACCGGGCCGACCTCCGAGTGGGATACCGCAGCCGGGCAGTGCGTGGTGGAAGTGGCCGGCGGCCAAGTGCTGCGCCTGCCGGACTTCGCGCCGCTGCGCTACAACGAAAAACCTTCGTTGCTGAATCCGGGTTTCATCGTCATCGGCGAGCCGGCGTATGACTGGCCGCAGTACCTGACGGTGACGTGAGCGATGGCGCGCCTCAGTGCCGCAGTTCGACAACGCCTGGCCGCGCTGCATGCGGAGCTCGGCATCGCGCCCGCAGCGCTCGCCGCAAGATCGCTGCGGGCATTTGCCGACGCACGCCGACTCACACCAGTCGGTCTCGGCACCGATGGCCGTGACAAGTTTCTGATACCGGCAGCCACTGCCGCATGGCAAGAGCTGCAGACAGCAGCCGCAGAGGACGGCGTCGAGCTACAACTGATTTCCGCTTTCCGCAGCATCGATTTCCAGGCTGCGCTGATCCGCGCCAAGCTCGCGCGAGGGCTGTTGATCGACGACATCCTCAAGGTCAATGCGCCGCCGGGTTACAGCGAGCACCACAGCGGGTGCGCTGTGGATATCGGTGAAGCTGGCTGTGCCGCACTCGACGATGCCTTCGAACACACCGCAGCGTTCAGCTGGCTGCAGCGAAACGCGGCAGCTTACGGATTCACCCTGACCTATCCGCAAGACAACGCGCAGGGTTTTCTGTACGAGCCCTGGCACTGGTGCTGGAACCGGCCGGTGTGATGGCCGTGTCGCTATTTGCCTAGCGAGACTTCCGAAAAATCCCTGGCTGAAGGATGGCTGGCAAAAGGCTTTGCGCTGGCATCGCGCAACAGCTGGCACGTCGCCAATCCGGCCGCACGTGCTGCGTCAAGTTCCTCGCCGATATCGGACAGGAACAGCACCTCATCTCCCGGCAGGCCGATGTCAGCCAGAATCTCGCGATAGGAATCAGCATCGCGCTTGGCGCCGATCCGAGTATCGAAATAGCCCGAGAACAGCGGCGTCAGATCACCCGCATCGGAATGGCCAAAGATCAGCTTCTGCGCTGCTACCGAGCCCGACGAATACACATAGAGCCTGAGTCCGGAAGCGTGCCAGCGCTGCAGATATTCCGGCGTGTCCGCATAGACATGGCCCGTCAATTCACCGGCCGCGTAACCCTGCTGCCAGACCAGACCCTGCAAGGCCTTCAGCGGCGTCGCCTTGCGATCCTCGTCGATCCAGCGTTCCAGCACGTCGGCGGCTTCATCGGTCGACAACGTCCGACCCTCAGCCAATCCCACCTCGCGCAGCTGCGTCAACACTTCCGGCATGTCCGCATGACTGCGCAAGAAACTGCGCAGATGCTTCTTGGCATATGGGAACAGCGTCTGGTGGACGAAATCGATCGACGAGGTTGTTCCTTCGATATCAGTGATGACGGCTTGGATTGGCATGAACAATTGTAACGATCACTGCGTGACGGCTATGTCGCAGCGGCAAAAAAGAACCGAGTGAGATGGAAGAAGATCGGTGCAGCGAAGCAAACCGAATCCAGGCGATCAAGCATGCCGCCGTGGCCTTCGATCATATGGCCCCAGTCCTTGACGCCGCGGTCGCGCTTGATCGCAGACATTACCAATCCGCCGAAGAAGCCCATCAGCGTGATCGCGAGCGACATCAGCGCGGCTTGCCCGGGCGAGAACGGTGTTATCCACCACAAGGCGGTACCGAGTGCGGTGGCCGAAGCCACGCCACCGATGAAACCTTCAACGGTTTTCGATGGCGAGATGTCAGGCGCGATCTTGTGCTTGCCCAGCAGCTTGCCCCAGATGTACTGGAGAACGTCTGACGACTGCACCACGATGACCAAGAAGGCGATCAGCAGGAGATTGCGATGCTCGAAGCCAGGGATCGGCAGTGTCAGCAGCGCCGGAACGTGCGAGATGCTGAAGACGCAGATCATCAGTCCCCATTGCACCTTCGATGCCCGTTCCAGGAAGCGCACGGAGTCTCCAGCGAACGCGGCAAAGACGGCAAGGAACAAGAAGGCGTAGACCGGGATGAAGATTGAATACAGCCCGTACCATTCGATCCAGATCAGGAAATACTGGAACGGCAGGACGAAGTAGAAGCTGGTGGCCAACGAGAAGTAGTCGCCACGCCGCGTAGGCGTCAGCGTGATGAACTCGCGCAGTGCGAATAGCGAGATCAGGCCAAACAGGAGCATCACGCCGCCCTTGCCTAGCGAGAATGCGGCGCCGATTACCAGCACCATCACCCACCAGGCGTTGATGCGCGCGTTGAGGTTATCGATCACCGCGTGAGGCTTGTTCCAGCCAGCCCGCCACTTCAGCGCGTAGCCGATGCTCGATGCGAGCAGCAGCAAGGCGGCAGTGCCGAAGAACAGGAACATCGTGGTGTCGTGAAAGCCTTGTGGCCGGGTCATGATCGATGACATGTCAGGACTCCTTCGGCGCCAGCGCCAACAGCGCCTCTCGCGCGCGCGTAAGGAAATCGTCTTTGGTCTCGTTCTCCACGAGCAGCAGCGGCGCACCGAAGCTGACGGTGCAGAGCAATGGCAACGGCAGCATGCGGCCCTTCGGCATCACGCGGCTGAGGTTGTCCAGCCAGACCGGAATCAGCTCGATCTGTGGACGGCTCCGCGCCAAGTGGAACAGCCCGCTCTTGAACGGCAGCAGACCTTCGGCTAAGTTGCGGGTGCCTTCCGGAAACAGGATCAGCGAGTCGCCGGCATCGAGCGCTGCGGCCATCGACTCGATCGGATCGGGGCCGGTGCCGCTGCGCTGCCGATCGATCAGCAAGCCGCGGAATACACGATGGATCAGATAGGGTCGGAAGGCACCGTGATTCCAGTAGTCCGCACCAGCCACCGGCCGCGTGATGCGGCGTAGGGCGGGCGGCAGGGATGACCAGATCAGCAGGAAATCGATGTGGCTCGAGTGGTTGCCGAAATAGACCTGCGCTGTAGCTGACGGCGCGCTGCCTTTCCACAGCGCACGGGCACCAGTGACGGCGCGAGCAGAGCCGGTGATCAGGCGAGAAACGATCGTCGCTAACATGGTGGGAAGCTCATCGAGGACTGGGGACGTCGAAGCGTGAGGAAATCATGGCAAGCCGCGAGCCCAGAGTATCCAGCCCGCGCCGAGAATCGCTGTGGCGATCTGCAGATACAGCACGGTGACCTGCAGGCGGAACAGGCGCAATGCCCCCGCGCACCGAGTTGTTGCCGGTCGCCCGGCCTTTGCTGAAGGCATCAACGCGAGTGCCTGCATTGACTGATCGAATACTTCGAGCGTGCTGGCCGGATTGGTCTGGGCCAAGCCTTTGAATAATGCGGCGTCGAAGTCGACGCGAATGGCAATGTACTGGCCGATGCCGCCGAGCAGCAGGACCGATGTCGTCAGCGCAAATGCGCTGCACGAAGCTGCCGCGCTGCCGAACAAGCACAACGAAAGCAGCAGACCGAGTGCAATCACTGAAAACGCCTGCGACAGGCGCGCGATGCTGCGGCCTTGGCTAAGCAGGACTGCAGTGATCGCAAACGGATGAGAGACGTTCATTGCCTGCCTGATCCGTTCGAGACGATTGCAGCGTGGCTGAACACGAAATCCTGCAGAGACGCCGTATGTGCCGCTGTCAGCACGATGGTCGGGCGGCTGCGCTGGAGCATCGTGATGGCTGCTTCGAGATTCGCAGCGTGGCCGCTGCTGGTCAACCAGGCAATGACCGCACTGGCACTGCGCGAGTAGCCCAGCGCGCAGCACACCAGCGTGCGATGACCGCGAAGCTGCGCGGCTTCGATCGCCTGCGCCGCCTCGGCCAGCTGAGTGGGTGATGGCGCAATGAGATCCAGTACCGGGATATGCCGATAGTTCGTGACACCCGACAACGGCAGCTCGGTACAGAGATCGACGACGGCTTCGATGCCATCGTGCTTCAGGCTGCTGCGACTCGGTAATCGCCCGAGCCAGACGTCGTCAATGACCTTGACCGACTGCGGCGCCTGTCGCGTCCATACCCGCGAATTGATCCAGGCCCCGAGTAGATACGGCGCCAACAGCAGGCGCGCGGCAATGCTCATCTGACCGTTCGCGTGCTTCTGGAATGCATCAGCACCAACGGTGGCGTACGCGAGCGCCACCAGCAGCAGCGACAAGGCCGGCCACGCCAGCCACAGCGCGGTTCCACCGAGCCACACTGCCAGTGCAAAACAAGCGGCTGCGCCGGTCAGGTAGCGCAATGCCAGTCCGAGTCGCTTGCGATCATGCGTCGGCTGCAGCTGCGTCAACGGACTCGAGCGGTCATCCGGCCAGAGCCACAGGCACAGCGCACCAGCGGCGAGCCCGGTCGGAATGTCGAAGAAATGATGCTGATAGGTGGTGAGTACCGACAGGCCGATCAGCGCAGCCCAGCCATGCAGCAACGGCTTCCACGCGCGGGGCAGGTGCCGCTCATACAGCACCCACAGGATCACCAGCAGGCAGATGTGCAGTGACGGCGCCTGGTTGAAGGGCTTGTCGAAGCCCATCAATGCATCGAACATCCAGCCGAAGAATCCGTTTGTCGGTGGCCGCTCGAAACTGAAACGCAGCGGGAAGGCGAGGAAGCTGCCGACGCAGATCGCTTGGGCGGTCAGCAGCCGTCGCGCATGGGTGTCGAGCTCTCGCTTGCTGGCGCAGACCAGCAGCGACAGACCATAGAACGCATCGATCGACCAGTACGGCACGATGGTCCAGGGCCAGAACGGGATCGAATGCTCCCAACCAAACGCGACCATGCCGACCGCCACGTGGCGTGCCGCCATCGTGTTGGCGAAGCCGTAGGTGATGAAGAACAGGGGCGCGAGCAGCACCAGCCACAGCAGTGCCCGGCCCCAGGGACGACGCGACGGCGACGCTGCAATTGCCGCGCCCACGCTCAGCCGACCCGGCGCGCCAGCGATACGGTGAAGATGCCCATCTCGTCGATGCGCTGGGTGATCTTCTCGAATCCGGCTGCTTCCACTAGTTGATCCATCTCCGCCTGCGTGCGGCGACGCATCACCCAGGCTTCGCCGCCGCGATGGCTGGTCAGCGCTCGCGCGATCATTTCAAGCTGCGGGTGCCAAGGCTGTCCGGTGTAGACCAGATAGCCGCCGGGCCCGATCGCCGCGGCCAGACCGGCGAGCGAGCGCCGCACCATCGCGTTGTCCGGAAACAGCTCGTAGAGACCGGAGACCACACCGAGCGTCGGCTTCGGTTTGCTGGCGGCGATGCTCCTGGGATCGAACGCATCCGCCTGAATGAAGCATGCGAGCTTGCCGAGCTTCTTCGCGCGGATCAGCGCATTGCCATCCCGCACGTTGATATCGCTGTAGTCACGCAAGGTGATCGAATCCGGCTGCAGGCCTTTTGATTCAATCGCCTCCAGAACATAGCGGCCATGACCCGCCGCGATGTCGATCACATGTACTGGCTTGCGGGCATTGCGCAGTGACTGCATCGCCAGCTGCAACAGCTCCTCGACGTGCTGCTTGCGCACGCGGATGCCGCGCCAGCCCACCGAGTTGAGATAGGCGAAGTCGATCAGCCGGCCCGGCAGGTTCGGGCTGTCCGGCCGATTGCGATAGACGTAGTCCAGCGTGCTGCCGGAGTCGAAGCCAGTATCAAAGCCGAGCTTGAGACCTGCCGAAAGTGCACTGCCGATCTTCAGGCTGGCGCGTGTGCTGGCCCAGTAGAGCCCGCGCGGCGAGCTGACGGATAGGTTCTCTGACAGGGCATCTGCTTCGTTCTTGGTAAAACCTGCCTCGTCAGCATCAAGCAGAGAAGGCCGCTTCGCCGGCTTGGCGAACATGCGCAGGATGAAGTTGCGTGCATTGTCGATCGCCTTGTGGCGATCACGCTCGCCTAGCGTGTCGTGGAAGAAGCCGTCGAAAACATGCTTCTCCTTGTCCGGCGTTCCCAGCCGCTCGAAGAACGCGTGTTGCGGGCCGTGCTCGACGACGAAATCGGCACCTGAAATCAGTAGCTGAGTTGGCACTTGGATCGCCTGCGCATCGGCCACGATGCGATCCGCTGTGTCGTAAAGGGCGGTCAGCACGTTGGCGGAAATCGCACCAGCAATCAGCGGGTCATGCTTGTAGGACTCGATGCGCGACTTGTCATGCGTCAGGAACGCCGGTCTGACATAGCTCTGCACAAAGAAATTGCCGCGCAGCGCCTGCATCAGCTTCAGCCCCGGCCGTGCTAGCGGTACATAGAGCTTGACCTTGAATGCAGGCGACGCCAGCACCATGCAGCGGATCTTCGGTGCGTAGTCGTGAGCCCAGGTCGAGATCAATACTGCGCCAACGCTTTGCGCGACAACGGCGATGTTTTCGATCTTCAAGTCGTACACCGCGGCCAGGTGATCGATAAAGGTCTGCACATCCCGCACTGAGGTTCCCAAGCTCGGGCTGAAACCCCGCTCACCGGGTGATAGGCCGTGGCCGCGTGCGTCCCAGGCGAAGAAGTCGTAGTCCGGCAGGGCCAGTTCGTCTACGAGGTGCGCGATGCGCGCGGAGTGCTCGTGACCCCGATGAAACATTACGATGGCCTTGCGCGTACGTGCCTTTCTGGTCGCGGGCCAGTGTCGATAGAACAGGGATTCGCCATCGTGAGTATCGAAGTGACACTCGTCGGGAACACGGGGCGCAGGTGTCGATGCTCGGTTTGGTTTGGCCATGCTCAGCGCTTGGTTGCGGATGCTTCTGCGAGTCCGCGATGCACGCGGTTCCAGATCGTCAGCAGCAACAGTAGGCAAATCAGCACCGGAATAATGTGAAGCCAGTCCCACTGCGGTAAGCCCAGACCCACCGCAAGCGCGATTGCACCGAAGCAGAACGCGCGATCGCTCTTGCCCATCGGCCCGTCATAGCGACGCGAGGCTCCAACCATCAGCCCCAGCACGCCGGCATATTCGGAAACGATGTCGAGGCCAATCACGGCGATGATCCAGCCGGCGTCGAAGAATTGCGGCAGCGCGGCGAACGGCAGATACAGCGCCGCATCGGCGATCACATCGGTCAGCTCGTTAAGATAAGCACCCAATGCGGATTTCTGCCGAACTCGCGGGCCAGCCATGCCGTCGATCGCATTCAGCGCCATCCGCAGGAACATCCAGACCGGGATCAGAAGGAAGACGCCGACCTGTGCGGCATCGAAGTAGATGAAAGCGCCAAGCGCGACTGAAATGACGCAGGCCGTCAGCTGACCTGATTGGCGGTGACGCCAGCGACGTGGAGCCGGGTTGCCAGCGGCCGCAGTAGTGCCTGGAAACGTGGCTTCAGTGAGTAGATCGAGATCATCGGGCCGGGTTCGCCGTTGTTTTAGATGAGATGACGATCATCCCACAGACCACGAACGAAACTGCCACAATGCAAATGGCCGCCCGAAGGCGGCCATCGCTAACCATGAGCGGCGCTTAAGCCGCTTTTTTCGTAATGCGGCGCTTCCAGCCGCGGGAAGCGGTCGGCAATCTTGTCGCCTGTGAACTTGGCGACCCAGCCATCCGGCGTGATGAACAGACGGATCGCCTTGAAGTGCGGGTTCGGGCCCATGTCGAACCAGTGGTTGACGTAGGCCGGCACCGAGATCAGATCGCCGCGCGTACAGAGCGTGGCGTAGATGCGGCCGTTCTTGCGGATGTTGAACAGGCCCTCGCCTTCCACGAAGAAGCGCACTTCGTATTCGTCGTGACTGTGCTCGTGCAGGAACTTCTCGCGCAGCGCGTCCTTCTGCGGATGATCCGCATGCAGGCTGATGACGTCTACCGATTTAAAACCGTTGACGTTCATCAGACGATTGACCGAGTCGCGGTAGGCGTCGATCACTTCGTCCTGCGTGGCTTCGGCGTCGAGCTGGCGATTGGCTTCCCAGCGCTCGAACAGCACGTCGATCTTTTCCAGCTCGTCGCGGATGCTTTCGTAATCCTTGTGCACGGATACCGGCGTGCCGGACTCTTCGTAGATTCTCAGTTCACTCATTGATGGTCTCCACTCTGCAACTCACACTCGAACATGAACTCCAGGGCTTCCACGCGATGGCGAACCTGCGCCACCGTATCGCCCCACACATACAAGCCATGACCGGCAATTAGATAAGCGGGGATTGGAGCTTGTTCCGCCGATGCAGACGTCATGTGGGCATCGACCTCCAGACTCAAGCGGGCGATGTCCTGATCGTTGCCGAAGACCGGAATCTCGATCGTCACACTCGGATCGACGATGCCCGGCAGCAGCTTCAATAGCTCGTAGCCCGACAAGCGAATCGCCGACAGGCGGCGCGACAGCACGGTATTGGCGATGCTGTGCACATGCAGCACCGCGCCGATTTTTGCATCGAACCGATATAGCTGCGTGTGCAAGCCGGTCTCGTACGATGTCTTGCGTTCCGCTTGCTCCGGGCGGCCTTGAAGATCGGCGACGAGGAAATCATTCCGCGTCAGCTCGCCTTTGTGTACGCCGGATGCCGTGATCAGCATCCGCTCCGCATCGAGCCGCGTGGAGAAATTACCGCCGGTGGCCGGCACCCATCCGCGTGTGTGGAACAGCTGGCCGGCCGCGATCAGCGCGTCGGCCAACACGCTGATTTCTGCTGCACTGCGATTCGCCTCCTGCTGCATTTTTAGCCACCTGGAAGAACAGGGCGCGCACTGTAGGCCAAGCATTGCGACGCTGCAATGACGATCGAAAGACCGATTGATGAACGGACTACCTACCACCTCATGCCCGACGACGTTGGCCGGGTCGCCGGGATGCGCTGCTCGCTCGCTGCGTGTCAGCAGCTTGCGTTGCACCGCCTGCCGCGTGAGCCGCTTGATGACCTGCGCACGCGCCTGCTCCAGGTGCCGGCGGCGGGCTGTCGGTGGCGAGGGTGCTCATGGCGGCATGACATCACCCCCGAATGACGGGCACAAAAAAGCCCGCACTCGGCGGGCTGTTTCGCTAGCGGCAAGCGCTATTTAATCTTCGCTTCCTTGAACACAACGTGCTTGCGCACGATCGGGTCGTACTTCTTGAACTCGAACTTGTCAGGCGTGTTCTTCTTGTTCTTGGTCGTCGTGTAGAAAAAACCGGTATCGGCAGTCGATATCAGTTTGATTTTTTCGCGGTCCTTCTTTCCCTTTGCCATGGCTTACACCTTCTCGCCGCGTGCGCGGATTTCAACGAGGACGGCCTCGACACCCTTCTTGTCGATGATGCGCATGCCGTTGCAGGAAACGCGGAGCGACACGAAGCGCTTCTCGCTTTCCACCCAGAAACGGTGGGTGTGCAGGTTCGGCAGGAACCGGCGACGGCGACGGTTGTTGGCGTGCGAAACCGTGTTACCCACGATTGGCCGCTTGCCGGTGACTTGGCAGACTCTGGACATGACGCAAACCTCGAAATCGGGTGCTGAGGGAGGTTTTGCAGGCCCGGAAACGCATGGCGCCCGCAAAAAGGACGCGAAATGTACCAGCGTCGACGAGCGTGGGCAAGCGTTTCCTGCCCGTTCAAGTTCTCGAGCCCGCAATCAGGCCGGTTGCAGCTCGTATTCGTCCGGATTCACGTGTGCCGTCAGCTTGCCGTAGTCGGCCATGTAGCCGAGCCAGTTGTTGATGTTCTGGCCCTGCGCATTGATGTACCAGCTGTGGCAACCGGACTCGTAAGGGGATTGCTTGCTGGCTTCGCGCATGCGATGAACGAATGCGGCTTGCGCCTGCGGCTTGACGTTGAGCCAGCGCAACTGCTTGTCGCGCAACAGGCTCACCGCCTGCGTGACGTAGCGCGCCTGCGCTTCCAGCATGTAGATGATCGAGCCGGCGCCAAGATTGGTGTTGGGCCCATACATCACGAACAGGTTGGGAAATCCGCTGACGGTGATGCCGAGATGCGCTTCCGCGCCTTGCGCCCACACCGCGCGCAGTGACTGGCCATCCAGCCCGAGCAGATCCATCGGCGCCAGGAATTCGGAGGCGGCAAAGCCGGTGCCGTGGATCAGCGCGTCGACCTTGCGCAGCTGGCCGTCGCTGGTGATCACGCCTGCCGGCACGATCTCGCGGATCGTTTCCGTCACCACTTCCACGTTGGATCGCGCCAGCGCCGGCAGCCATTTGTTCGACAGCAAAGTGCGCTTGCAGCCGAGCGGAGAATCCGGCGAGAGCTTTTCCCGCAGCACCGGATCGCGCAGCTGCATCTTCATGATGAAGCGATTGGCCAAGGTGAAAACCGCGGCGGCCAGCCGGTTCTTCAATGCGCGGCTGCGCTGCAGTGCGCTGGCCAGGAATTCGATGAACCAGAAGATGCGCGCCCGGTCGGCGCTGTGCAGTGCCGGCAGCTTGGTCAGCAGCATGCGTTCGAATGTGCTGTAAGGCCGGTCCATCTTCGGAATCACCCAGCCGGCAGAGCGCTGGAACAGATACATCTGCTGCACCTGCGGCGCGATTTCCGGCACGAACTGCACCGCGCTGGCGCCGCTGCCGATCACGGCCACGGTCTTGCCCTTGAGATCGTAGCTGTGGTCCCAGGTGGCGGAGTGAAAGCTGTGGGCCTTCGAACGACGCCAGGCCCGGCACCTCGGCCAGTTGTGGGCGATGCAGCTGCCCCACCGCGCTGATCAGCACCTGCGCCTCGTGTGTCACGCCATTGGCAAAGCGGATCACCCAGGCGCCGCGCGCGGAATCGAACTGCGCGCCGAGCATTTCATGACCGAAGCGGATGTGGTCGACCAGCTGGTACTTCTGCGTGCAATGCCGCAGGTAGGCATGGATTTCCCGCTGCGTGCCATAACGCCGTGACCACGGATAATGCGGCTCGAACGAATACGAATAGAGGTGCGAGGGGATATCGCAGGCCGCACCGGGATAAGTGTTCTCGCGCCAGACACCGCCGACATCCTGTTTTTTCTCGAAGATGGTGAAGTTGCTCAAGCCGGCCTGCTTCAGGTAGCGGGCCACGCCAACGCCGCCGAAGCCGGTACCGATGATGGCGATGCTGGGGCCTGCCGACGCTGACGCTGCGTCCAGTCCATCCATGAATGTCTCTCCTCGCGGACCGCTCGTTAATCGTGGTCGCGAGTTTACGGGCTCCAAGGAGTGGCGCAATGCGTGATTGGCGTCACAGCCAGCCGCGTTCCGCAAAGGACACCGGCCGGCCGTTGCCGATGACGAAATGATCGAGCACGCGGATGTCGACCAGTGCCAGCGCATCCTTCAGGCGATGCGTGAGTACGCGATCGGCGTCGCTCGGCTCGGCAATACCGGAAGGATGGTTGTGCGCGAGGATCACGGCCGCGGCGTTGTGGCGCAGCGCGGTCTTCACCACTTCACGTGGATAGACGCTGGCGCTGGTCAAGGTGCCTTGCGCCAGCGATTCGAATGCCAGCACGCGATGCTGGTTGTCGAGAAACAGCGCGACGAAAGTTTCATGCTCCAGGTCGCGCAGCTGCGTGATCAGATAGGACTGCGCGGCCTGCGGATCCTTCAGTGCCTGGCGATCGGTCAGCGATTCCGCCAGATGCCGCCGCGCGATCTCCGTCACCGCCTGCAACTGCACGAACTTGGCATCGCCCAGGCCGCGGGCTTCGCAGAATTCGGCACGCGGTGCCTTCAGCAAGCCGCGCAAGGAGCCGAAGCGGACCAGCAACGTACGTGCAAGATCCACCGCACTGAGACCCGGCAAGCCGGTGCGCAGGAAGATCGCCAGCAGCTCGGCATCGGACAACGCCGCGGCACCGCGCGCCAGCAGCTTTTCGCGCGGACGTTCGTCGATCGGCCAGTCGGTGATCGCCATGACATGAATTCCGGAGGATGTGAACCTTCGAGCTTCCACCACATCCCGTTACAATTCTGCGGTGAACATCACGCCCTTCCCGAAGAATTCGCAAACCCCGCTCCGTATTGTGATCGGCGTCACGGGTGGCATCGCAGCCTACAAGGCTGCGGAGCT
>CAMQQG010000114.1:5000-18309 GCA_947034895.1 Rhytidiadelphus loreus
CGCTAGCCCTAAAGCTATTTCGGAGAGAACGAGCTATCACGGAATTTGATTAGCCTTTCACCCCTACCCTCAGCTCATCCGAGCTTTTTTCAACAAACACCGGTTCGGTCCTCCATTGGGTGTTACCCCACCTTCAACCTGGCCAAGGGTAGATCATCCCGCTTCGCGTCTATTCCTGCCAACTTAACGCCCTATTCAGACTCGCTTTCGCTGCGGCTCGCTCACGCTTAACCTTGCTGACAAGAATAACTAGCCGGCTCATTATGCAATAGGCACGCGGTCAGACATTCCCTTACGGGCATAGTCCTCCCACTGCTTGTAGGCACACGGTTTCAGGTACTTTTCACTCCCCTCAATGGGGTGCTTTTCGCCTTTCCCTCACGGTACTGGTTCACTATCGGTCAGAAACGAGTATTTAGCCTTACGGGATGGTCCCCGTGGATTCAAGCAGGGTTTCTCGTGCCCCGCCTTACTCAGGTACCTGCTTCGAGTCTGGATCGCTTTCGTCTACGCGTCTGTCACGCTCTTTGGATCCCCTTTCCAGAGGATTCGACTAGCAACCAGATTGGTAACTCTACTTTTGCAGGCCCTACAACCCCCGAGACACCGAAATGTCACGGGTTTGGGCTGTTCCGATTTCGCTCGCCACTACTATCGGAATCGAGGTTTCTTTCTCCTCCTGGAGGTACTGAGATGGTTCACTTCCCTCCGTTCGCCTGTTCCAACCTATGAATTCAGTTGGACATACCCAGGTTTTACCTGGGTGGGTTTCCCCATTCGGAAATCTCCGGATCAAAGCCTGTGTGCCGCTCCCCGAAGCTTATCGCAGCTTGCCGCGTCCTTCATCGCCTGTTTCTGCCAAGGCATCCACCGTGCGCCCTTAGTAGCTTGACCATAGAATTTACTCGCACGCAGCAGAGTGAAAACCTCTACAACATCGGTAATCTACGTTTTTGATAATTTGTCCACGCCTGTGTCGTACTGCTTTGATCTACAACGTGCGAGATATCAGCAGGTAACACGAAAATAATTATTCTAAAGACACTCAATACTGATTGACAATGTCACCGCCCAGATACTACCTGAGAGGTCAAATTGCTCAGCCTTGTAGTTATATTTACCCAATCTATTCAGTTGTCAAAAATCGTTGAGCGACTTGCATAAAGCGTCGTCGCTGTCGCGCCCTTGGGCGGCTTGAGCATTCCTGCTCAAGGTTCAACTTCCCGCTACTTGCGGGATGCTCAACCTGAAGCAGATTTGCTTGGTTTCGTTCGAAAAACCTTAGAGAGGATGGTGGAGCTGACCGGGATCGAACCGATGACATCCTGCTTGCAAAGCAGGCGCTCTCCCAACTGAGCTACAGCCCCATTAGCTGAAATTATACCAGCAGATAAGAAGTGGTGGGCCTGGGTAGATTCGAACTACCGACCTCACCCTTATCAGGGGTGCGCTCTAACCAACTGAGCTACAGGCCCAAACAGCAGCTCCGTAGCTATTAGCTCCTAGCATTTAGCTAGAGGGCTAACGGCTAGGAGCTTAGCTGGATTCTCTCGAAAGGTTTCGAGGACACAGTTGAACGTGCAGAGCAGCTACGCCGCTATGGACCATCGGTGTTGACAGATAGCGAAAAAGAGAAGGTTTAGTTCAGGCTCATTCACGCTCGCCGAAGCTCACATGAATGGTACTCGGCAACATCACTATCAAACTCGGATGGTCGTGAGACCAGAGCCGCTCGCGATACGCGAGGCGCTGAAGTGTGCCGAGACGTTCTCTCTTAGAAAGGAGGTGATCCAGCCGCAGGTTCTCCTACGGCTACCTTGTTACGACTTCACCCCAATCATGAATTACACCTTGGGCGGCTGCTCCCTTGCGGTTAGCGCACCGACTTCTAGTGCAACCCACTTTCGTGATGTGACGGGCGGTGTGTACAAGGCCCGGGAACGTATTCACCGTGGCATGCTGATCCACGATTACTAGCGATTCCAGCTTCATGGAGTCGAGTTGCAGACTCCAATCCGAACTGAGGCCGGCTTTTTCCGATTAGCTCACCCTCGCGGGGTTGCAGCGGTTTGTACCGGCCATTGTAGCACGTGTGTAGCCCTGGACATAAAGGCCATGAGGACTTGACGTCATCCCCACCTTCCTCCCCGTTATCCGAGGCGGTTTCGTCAGAGTGCTCAACTAAATGGTAGCAACTGAAGATAAGGGTTGCGCTCGTTGCGGGACTTAACCCAACATCTCACGACACGAGCTGACGACAGCCATGCAGCACCTATATAGCGGTCTATTGCTAGACGCCGACGTTTCTGCCGGATTCTTGTGCATTTCGAGCCCAGGTAAGGTTCTTCGCGTTGCGTCGAATTAAACCACATGCTCCACCGCTTGTGCGGGCCCCCGTCAATTCCTTTGAGTTTCAGCCTTGCGACCGTACTCCCCAGGCGGATTGCTTATCGCGTTAGCTTCGGCACGGCAGGATTGGGTACCTGCCACACCAAGCAATCATCGTTTAGGGCTAGGACTACCAGGGTATCTAATCCTGTTTGCTCCCCTAGCTTTCGTGCCTCAGCGTCAGTTATTGTCCAGTGAGCCGCTTTCGCCACAGGTGTTCCTTCCGATATCTACGCATTTCACCGCTACACCGGAAATTCCACTCACCTCTCCAATACTCAAGCCCGACAGTTTCGCCTGCAGACTATGGGTTGAGCCCATAGATTTCACAGATGACTTGTCAAACCGCCTACGCACCCTTTACGCCCAATAATTCCGAACAACGCTTGCCCCCCTCGTATTACCGCGGCTGCTGGCACGAAGTTAGCCGGGGCTTCTTCTATGGGTACCGTCATTATCTTCCCCATCGAAAGGAGTTTACGTACCAAGATACTTCATCCTCCACGCGGCGTTGCTGCGTCAGGGTTTCCCCCATTGCGCAAAATTCCCCACTGCTGCCTCCCGTAGGAGTCTGGACCGTGTTTCAGTTCCAGTGTGTCCGTGCGCCCTCTCAGGCCGGATACCGATCATCGCCTTGGTGGGCCATTACCCCGCCAACTAGCTAATCGGCCGCGACCTCCTCTTCAAGCGCATTGCTGCTTTGACTCGTAAGTGTTATGCGGTATTAGCTAAGATTTCTCTCAGTTATTCCCCACTCGAGGGTAGATTAGTCACGTGTTACTCACCCGTGCGCCACTTTACTCAAGACCGAAGTCCCTTTCTCGTGCGACTTGCATGTGTTAGGCACGCCGCCAGCGTTGATTCTGAGCCAGGATCAAACTCTCGTTTAATCTTGGTTTGCTTGCTGTCCATCGACAGGGGTCGGGACAGATCAAGCGCCCCTCGCTGCTCGAAAGAGCGAGAGGTTTATAACTAGTGAGAATGACTAAACCAAATTTCGCGTCATCTCACGACTGGCACGTTCAACTATGTTGTCAAAGATCCGAACTGAATCCGCCTAAGCGGACAGTTTTGGATCAAGGAACAACCGGGCATAGCCACGGGTGTGTCCTCGAACTTGATGCGCTGTATTGTCGTCTTGTGTCGCTGGCCGTATCGATTCGCCATCCTCGATACCCGTTCTTTACTCAGCTTATTCAGCCTCTTCAAGAACTGCTCAGCAGTTTGTGACGTCTTGCGCGAACTTTCTGAGATTACTAAATCGAATCTCGCTTGTCAACGACTTTTTTGCTCTTCAGCATTTTGCCGATTCGCTCCGAAGCAGTCTCCAATCATTCGCACAGCGCAAAATATCAAAACATCGTAACGACCCGCTAACGGGTCGCGGAGCACTTAGCTCCAAATGGTTCCAGATGCCAAAAGGCTTCTGTTTCGTTCACTTGCAGTAGCTTGGGCTTGGATTGGGTCGGTCAGGCTCGAAAACATCCGCCTAGACTCAGAACCACGATCAAACACTTGGACTGCGCTCCGACTTCCCCATTACCATCCGCCCTGATACTCAAGGGCCCGGGTGCGAAGCTGCTGTTTCGTACTCACTGAGAGTATCAAGCTTCGCGATGTTTTGCAAACTTTCATCTCAGATCATCACTCGAAGCGGATACTTGCTCTTTACTTCCCTGCAAGCCGCTTGCCTCGTTGCGACTTCCTGAGATTATCAGCGGCATCGCATCTCTGCAAGTCTTACCTGTGAAGAAACTGTGCATTCGGTGTGCAGATTCATCGAATCGCCTTTACTGACGCGGTATTACGCGCTATCGAGATTCTTGCAATATCTATCCTTCCGGCAAAATCAACTTGCTCAGATCGCCCCCAACCCACTCGATGCGCACCTCTTTCTTCCCAACGCGCACCACCGGCGAAGCTCCCAATTGCTCCATCGTCACATTTGGCCCCGCCACCTTCGCTCCATTGATACTCACCGCGTTCTCCGCCAGCTTCCGCGTTCCCTCACCGCCGGACGAAACCAAGCCCGCGGCCTGCAGAAGCTTGGCAATCCGCACCACGCCCGTCCTTATTCCTGACGTGTCAGTCTCTTCCTTCACCAGCTCCGGCGTGACCTCAACCCGCACCACAGGCGCATCTTCGCTCGCTTCGCGTCGTTGGAACTGCTTCGCCCAACCCTCCGCCGCAGCCTCAGCCGCCTCAGCGGAATGAAAGTCCGCCGTAATCGTCCGCGCCAGGTCTTTCTTCGCCTGCATCGGATGCAGCTCTCCCCCGCTCACCCGCCCCCGCATGGCATCAATCTCCGACTGCCGCAGGTCCGTCAGCAGCGTCCAGTAGCGCCACATCAGCTCGTCCGAGATCGACATCAGCTTGCCGTACATTTCGCTGGGAATCTCGTGGATGCCAATCGCATTCCCCAGCGACTTCGACATCTTCTGTACGCCGTCAAGCCCTTCGAGGATCGGCACCATCAGCACACTCTGCTGCGGCTGCCCGAAGTGCTTCTGCAGGTCCCGCCCACACAAAAGATTGAACCTCTGGTCGGTACCGCCCAACTCCACGTCGCACTCCAGCGCCACAGAGTCGTATCCCTGCGCCACCGGATAGATCGTCTCGTGCAGACCGATGGGCAGCTCCGCCTGGAAGCGCTTATGAAACTCCTCGCGTTCGAGCATCTGCGACACCGTGAACTGCGCCATCAGCTTCACCATGTCGTAGTAGCCCAGCTTGTCCAACCACTCGGAGTTGTACCGAACCTCCGTCTTCACCGGGTCGAGGATATTGAAGACCTGCGCCTTATACGTCTCGGCGTTCGCCGCGATCTGCTCTGGAGTCAGCGGCTTGCGCGTCACGTTGCGGCCGGTCGGGTCGCCGATCAGCGCCGTCGAATCGCCGATCAGGAAGATCACCGTATGCCCAAGCTGCTGAAAGTGCCGCAGCTTGCGGATCAGCACCGTATGCCCCAGGTGCAGGTCCGGCGCAGTCGGGTCAAACCCCGCCTTGATGCGCAGCGGCTTGCCGCTCTTGATCGATGCGGCAAGACGTTCCTTCAATGCTTCAAGCGGCAGAATCTCTGCCGCGCCTTTAGTGATGAGGTCGAGCTGGTCTTCAAGTGGAGCAAACGTAGACATATCACTCGAGTATAAAGAGTGCGAGATATCTCGAGATTTGCACTCGATGACTGACCCGGTCGCTTTTGGCTTGCCATGGTCCCCTCGGCTTGAGAGCATGGCGGCATGATCCCTTGCCCCTGCTGCAGATTTCGCACTCTCTCCGGAAGAAGCGGCTTCGAGATATGTCCCGTTTGCTATTGGGAAGACGACGGGCAGGATGACGTTGACGCGGATGTGGTTCGTGGCGGCCCCAATAACCTCCTGAGCTTGTCCGAGGCTCGGAGAAACTTCACGGAAATTGGCGCTTCTGATCTTCTGTTTGTAGGCGAGGTGAGACCTCCCTTGCCGAGTGAGCGCTGAAGCAGAGAGAGTTTGAGAGGCATCTTTTGATGGAAACGACGAGCCCATTTGCGAAGTACCCCAGCCTCCAGGGCCGCATCGTCCTCATCACCGGCGGTGCCAGCGGCATCGGCGAGAAGCTGGTCGAGGCTTTCGCCCAGCAAGGCGCGCAGGTGGTCTTCATCGACATCGGAGACCAGGCCGCGACCGATCTGATCGACCGCCTGAATCCCACCGTTCCACTCCCGCCCGTCTACTTCCACTGCGACCTCACCGACTCCGCCGCGCTCGCCGCCTGCCTCTCGCAGATTCTTGCCCGCTTCACCACCATCGACGTCATCATCAACAACGCAGGCGACGACACCCGCCACGCCACCGAAGACGTCACCCCCGAGTTCTGGGACCGCTGCATCGCCGTCAATCTCAAGCACCAGTTCTTCGCCACCCAGGCCGTCATTCCGGGGATGAAGTGGCAGGGCCGAGGCGTCATCCTGAACATGAGTTCCATCTCCTGGATGATCCCTTCGACCGGACTTCCGGTCTACGTGGCGAGCAAGGCAGCGATCGTCGGACTCACGCGGACACTGGCCCACGAGCTCGGCCCGCATGGAATCCGCGTCAACTGCATCCTGCCGGGGGCCGTCGAGACCGCGCGCCAGCGACAGCTCTGGTACACCGAAGAGTACGTCGCCGAGGTCCTCGGCAACCAGGCCCTGAAGCGGCTCCTTCAACCCGAAGAAGTCGCCCGACTGGCCCTCTTCCTCGCATCAGACGACTCAAGCGGCATCACCGGGCAGGGCCTGATCGTCGACGCCGGCTGGATCTGAACTGCCACCAACGCGGGTTCCCCACATCTCGATTCTGAGATGTGGGTCTCGCTCCGGCCACCAAATCATGCCTGACAAAAAGCACAAACCCGAACGCGAGACGCCGCATAAGGACAAGCTCTGCAAGCGCTGCGGCCGCGCCTTCTCTTGGCGCAAAAAGTGGGAGCGAGACTGGGACGCCGTAAAGTACTGCAGCGACGCCTGCCGCGGCGAGAAGTCCTCCGAGACTGACTCTCAACTCGAAGCTGCGATCCTCGAACTCCTCGCCGAGCGCGGCCGCGACAAAACCATCTGCCCGTCCGAAGCCGCGAAGCAGGTCGGCGGTAAAGACACCCGCCACGACTGGGAGTCGCTGATGGAGCCCGCCCGCGCCGCCGCGCGCCGTCTCGTCGCCGCAGGACGCATCGTCATCACGCAGAAAGGCCGCGTGGTCGATCCCTCCACTGCAAAAGGTCCTATCCGTTTGCGGCTACGTTGAAACTGGCTTTCTCGCTCATGCAGCAATTTCGCCGCGGCACCCCTCTCACTTCAACATGACCACAGCGAAGAAGTCTGCCACAAAAAAATCGTCCGCAAAGAAGAACCCCTGCTGGCCCGGCTTCGAACCAGCTCCGGGCAAGAAACCCGGCACCAAGGGAAGTTGCAAGCCCGAACCCGGCAAACACAGCGCCGCCACAAAGAAGGCCACACAAAAGGCCGCTGCCGCCTCGAAGCTCAAAAAGGCAGGCAAGCCAGATCCGAAATCGAAGAAGTAGGCTTACCTTTTCCGTAAGGCACAGCATTAGGGCCAACGGCCCGTCTGATACCAGCCTAGGGCGAAGATCAGGGGCATAAAAAGCAGAGCGCTGAAAGCGCGGCTCATAGATGTACCACTAGACCGAAGGGAGAACCTCCCTACTGCTACTGTGCCGGATTCACGCTTACCTGCCGAAACTCCTTCCCATGAAGATTGACCCCACTTGACAAAATGCGGGTCCAGCAACGGGCACTCTCTCAAAAGGGCATCACATTTACGCTTGTATATACACAATGCACATACGAACCTAACTGCTTATTTTTGAATATTTTGGATCAAAAAAATACGAGTTGGTTGTACCCCGCCGTTATACTCGCATGCATGGATGCCGAAAAGGCTCGCGCCTTCTTGCTCACTCTACCCCACGTCGTCGAGACCGAGCAGTGGGGCAACAATCTCGTCTTCTGGGTGGGAGACAAGGCCATCGGCGGCAAGATGTTCGCTCTGGTCGATCTGAATAAGGGCATCCACGGTAAGATCAGCTACGCCGCCGGCGCCGAGCACTTCGCCGAGCTGGTCGAGATCGAAGGCCTCTACCCCGCCCCCTACTTTGCCCGCATCTACTGGATCGCCGCCGACCGATGGAACGTCTTCCGCAATGCTGAATGGCAGGAGGAACTCCGCGCCGCCCACGCCATCACCTTCGCCAAACTTCCGTCAAAGGTACATCAGACGTTGGCGCTTCCGCCGAAGGAACTCAAAATCCTTATGGCCGAGCGAACGGCCATCCTCGCGGCAAAGAAAAAAGCTAAGCCAGCTTTGCCATAAAGATCCCGCGAAACGCGGGCCAGTAGGCGTAAATCAGGAAGACCTCCAGCAGCGTCAATACCGCCGGAATTGCCAACTCGTTTGGCGAAAGCGTCGCATGGAACAAAAGAATCACAACCAGAATCGGCCCCAGAATGACGAGACCGATGGGAACATAACGCCCCACAACCAGCAGAAGTCCCCCGACAACATACAGCGATCCGATAAAGGTAAACCAGCCATGATGCAACATGAGCATGAGTAGGGCACCCTCGTCACCGCTCATCGGCGGCGTCGGAATGAAAGGGTGGATCGCATTCAGACCGAAGACCAGAAACGGCAGCCCCAGCAGGACGCGGGCAATAATGACAACTATCTTCATGGGTTACATCTCCATCGGGAAAGTTCAGCAAATTATGAATTCATCAAGGATACAACCGTTCGCGAACGCTCAAAAGGGCTTCGCCTTGGGGTTCAAAACCGGTTCGAATGACGACCTGTAGGCGTAAATCAGGTAGAGCTCCATCAGCATCCAGAACATTGCGAAGACAAGGCCAGCAGGTGCCAAGGTCGAATGAAAGAGCACGATGACCAGCAGAATCGGCCCCAGGATCGTCAGCCCAAGCGGAACGAAACGCCCAGACAAGAGGAAGGCTCCTCCTAGTATCTCTAGCGTCCCAATCACCTTGAACCAGCCATGGACGAACATCAGCGTCATCAAAGTCGTCGCATCGCCCGGAGGCGATGGCGTAGGAATGAAATGAAAGAAGATATTCAGCCCGAAGACGAAAAAGACCAGGCCAAGAAGGATGCGAACGCCAGTGACGACAATCTTCATAGTGCACCCATGAGTTGCGGAATCTGCTGAGGGTCCAGTTCTTTCATGCTGCAAGCTGGATCGCCGGCACCCGCGCTGATCCAGTTACTATTAGCCTGATGCAGACACTATCAGACCGTGGCGTTCTTTTGTCGCTCGCTGGCCGGGTCGCCCTTATCACTGGAGGTTCGCGGGGAATCGGCGCAGCCACCGTCCGTCTCTTCCGGCAGGCCGGAGCGAAAGTCGCCTTCAGCTATCAGAGCGCGAAGACCACCGCCGAATCTCTTGCCGCCGAGTGCGGCGGTCCAGATAACTGCGTTGCCATCCAGCAGGATTTAGCATCCGCGGAAGATGGTCGCGCCCTCGTCGCCGCTGCTGTCGCGATCTTCGGCCGTCTCGACTGCCTTATCGTGAACCACGGTGTCTGGCCATCGCATGATGCCCCCATCGCCACAATGTCCACCGAGCAGTGGCGCAGCACGCTCAGCATCAATCTCGACAGCGCCTTCGGCCTCGTGCAGGCGGCCGTCGCTCAGATGCAGGCGCAGCCCGCTTCGGGAATGACCAGCGCAAAGGGCCACATCGTCCTCGTGGCCTCCACCGCCGCCCAACGCGGCGAAGCCTTCCATGCCGACTACGCCGCCAGCAAGGGCGCGCTCGTCTCACTGACCAAGAGCCTGTCGAGCGAACTCGCCGGACAGGGCATCTATTGCAACTGCGTCGCCCCCGGCTGGGTGGGTACCGAGATGTCACAGGCTGCCCTCAGCGACCCGGCCACGTCCAAGAAGGTGCTGGCGACGATTCCGCTGGGCCGCGTCGGACACGTCGATGAGATCGCCGGCCCGATCCTCTTCCTCTGCACTCCATTCGCTGGCTTCTGCTCCGGAGAGATATTCAACGTCAACGGTGGCGCTGTGTTAGTCGGCTGAGACTTGTACGAATGAGAAAAACCTCTATAAACGCCGTTCGATCCTTGCAAGCCTCCGTCATCCTGAGCGAAGTCTCTCGCAGCGCTTCACCGCGAGGGACGCAGTCGAAGGACCCCGACGCTGTCTGCATCACCGCAAACGCCCGAACCTTTCCGCCACGACTATCCGGCCACGGAGTTGCAATGAGCGCTGCATTAAAACCTTCTTTTGCTGGCTTGGCAATACTTGCAGCCGTGCTCGCCCCAATGCGTCTCCACGCCCAGGCCTCCGACATCCCTAGCGCACAGACCGCCGCGCAGAACGGCAGCCAGACGCAGGGCATTGAACAGGACAAGCGCGGCCGCATCCTCCTGGACCAGATGGTCACAGCGCTCGGCGGCGAGGCTTGGCTGAATCGCAAGACCGTCCTGCTCCACGGCAACACCGCCGCCTTCTTTCGCGGAGCACCCACTTTGAACACCACGCCCTTCTGGGATTACAAGCAGTTTCCGACCGCCACGCAGCCGGAGCTCGACCGCATCGAGTTCACCAAGAAGCGCGACGTCGTCCAGATCTGGACGCCCACCAACGGCTACGAAATCACCTACAAGGGCAACAAGCCGCTACCCGCCGATCAGGTCGCCGACTACCTCCGCCGCCAGGCGCACTCCGTCGACGCCATCATCCGCGTCTGGCTCAAGCAGCCGGGCATCGTCGTCCTCTACGAAGGCGCGACGCAGGTCGAGCGCCGCCCCGCCGACAAGGTCACGCTGCTCGCAGCGAACAACGACGCCGTCACACTGGAACTGGACGCCATTACCCACCTCCCACTTCGCCGTACCTACCAGACCCGCAACGAACAGTTCAAGGACCTGGACGAAGATCAGGAGCAATACGACGATTACCATCTGATCCAAGGCGTGATGACCTCACTCACCATCAGCCGCTACCACAACGGCGACCTCGCCAATCAGCGCTTCATCCTCGACGCCACCTACGGCGTCCCAACCACGCCCGAGATGTTCGACACCACCCAGCCCCTGAAACCGAAGAAGAAGTAGCGGTTTATACTGGCTGCTGCCATGAGCGAGACAGAAACCGCAGAGAATCCGTATAAAACCACGATGGACATCAACGAAATCATGTCCATCCTGCCGCACCGCTATCCATTCCTCTTGATCGACCGGGTCGTCGAGATGGAGCGCAAGAAGCGCATCGTCGCCATCAAAAACGTGACCATCAACGAAGAGTTCTTTAACGGCCACTTCCCCGGCCATCCCGTCATGCCGGGAGTGCTGATGATCGAGGCGATCGCCCAGGCCGGCGGGGCTTTGCTGCTCACCGAGATCCCCGACCGCGAGAACAAGCTGATGGTCTTTACCGGCATCGAGAACGCCAAGTTCCGCCGCCCCGTCGTTCCTGGCGACCAGCTCCGCATCGAAGTGACCGTGCAGAACTGGCGCATCATGGGCCCGCGCGTCGCCGTAAAGATGCTTGGCGTTGCGACCGTAGACGGCAAGATCGCCTGCGAGTCCTCGGCGACCTGCATGATCCTCCCGCGCCCCGGCGTAGAAGAAGCAAAGGAAGCGCAAGCGTGAGCATCCATCCCACGGCGATCGTCCAAGAAGGCGCAATTGTCCCGGCAAGCTGCACCATCGGCCCCTTCTGCACGGTCGGCCCGAACGTCGTTCTGGGCGAAGAGTGTGAGTTGGTCTCGCACGTCGTATTGGACGGGCATCTCACGGTCGGCAGGAAGAACCGCATCTTCTCCTTCGCCTGCATCGGCATCACGCCGCAGGACCTGAAGTACGCCGGCGAGCCCACCCGCGTCACGCTCGGCGACGACAACGACATCCGCGAGTACGTCACCATCTCGCGCGGCACAGTTGGCGGCGGAGGCCACACCACCGTCGGCTCCGGCTGCCTCATCATGGCCTACACCCACATCGGCCACGACTCGCACATCGGCGACGGCTGCATCCTGGCAAACTCCGCCACGCTCGCCGGCCACGTCACGGTAGAGGACTTCGCCGTCGTCGGCGCGCTCTGCCCGGTGCACCAGTTCTGCCGCATCGGCAAGTACGCCTACATCGGCGGCGGCACGACGATCACGCAGGACGTGCTGCCCTACTCGCTCACCTCGATCGAGCGCAACAACCACGCCTACGGCCTGAACAAAGTCGGCCTCGAACGCAAGGGCTTCACACCGGAGCAGATCAAGGAACTCCGTTCGGCATTCCGTTTATTGCTTGCTTCGAAGATGAACACCACCCAGGCGCTCGAAGCCATCCGCGCCAGCATCACCGGCGAAGACGAACACGTCACCTACCTCGCCGACTTCATCGCGAACAGCCAGCGCGGGGTTATCAAGTAGCGAACGCCGTCACCCGGAAATGTTAGGGACGCCCGTCGATACGCTTTGAAACCACGAACACCTGAACGCCAGTCATTGAACATTCCTCGGCAGAGGCATCGTGTATCACTACGGCTTGAATACTTCCGCCAGAGTGCTTGAAAAATGTAACAAGATAAACTTGGTGCCAAAGGTTTTTGTTCAATCTCTCAGAGGCAAGACGGATCGTCTTTGTCTTCGAGAAATCGGCATCTTCGTTCTCAAGTAGGCCGTTATTCCTCAGCAACGTCTGAGCCATATTAGTCGGCCAGCCCCCGCTACAATCCGGCCCATGTGTCTTGGCCACCTGTGCAGCAGCATTCATGCTTAGAGCTAGAACAAGCAAAACGAATAATCTTTTCATTGGTTTACCTCTGAAGTTCTTACTCATAGAGCGACATATCGCACGGGTTATCCGCTCAATTCTTTCACGGCTTTTAATTGAAAGCGTCTGATACTTCGACTAGAGTCCTGACGTGGGATCGAAGACATTCGACGGAGTCTGGTTCGCCGCTTACTCGCACGACCACCCGCCTCCGCATGTGCATGAACAGTATGCGGATGTTCAGGTGATCGTCGAGCTGCTGCCCGATGGAAGCGTCCGGCAGGCAGACCGCTGGGGCGCAATCCTGCCTTCGAATGCAAAACGGAGCGACGTTCGGCATATTCTGGAAGTAGCGAGCGCCAACGGCGGCGACTTGCTGGCGCTCTGGAGGGCGACACATGGCTAATGGGATGATAACGACGACTGACGAAGAGATCGACGCGGCGCTCGAACGCGCGAAGGACTTCGACAGCTTCCCGCGCATCGTCGAGGCGATGTACCGTCCCGAACCAGGTCTTGAGTTCCTGATGCTGCGTCTGAGCGACGGCCGCCGACTGCTGATTCCCCGCGAAGAGCTTGGAGAGTTGAGAGGCGCGACACCCGATCAGGCCGCCAACCTCACGATTGGCCCGAATGGCGTGGATATCTGGTGGC